>CM047425.1:57618429-57845552 GCA_026168455.1 Theocolax elegans
CGAATTTTTTTGAAAAATTTTCTCATTTTTTTTCAAAAGTCAACCAACTTTGGCTAAATTTGATGACGCTGTTTACGAGTCTAAAATCAGATTTGAAAAAAGTAACATGGCGAATTCAAAATGGCCAAAATATTTTTCAAACATCAACCGAATTGGATTCAATTTTGAATATTTACGTTTGAAATAATGGTTGACGAAATTATTCATTCTTTTCAATGTGGTAAGGGTCAAAAGAACTTAAACATATATACTCCTCACATTCATTACAACAATTTGGGATCTTCCTTCCTTGGCTGCTCCATCAACAGTCCTTTTCAAAATAATTGGCGAGTTTTCCATTCCGGCAAAGCGTGCATTTCTCTAACAGTCTTTCTCAAGATAGTTAGAGGATATTCACTTTTTTCTTCGGGTGTCTTCCCAATAGTTTTTTTCAGGATGGTTGGCGAATTTTCCATTCCGTTGAAGTTTGTTTTTCTCTAACAGTCTTTCTCAAGATAGTTAGAGGATATCCACTTTTTTCTTCGGGTGTCTTCCCAATAGTTCTTTTCAGGATGGTTGGCGAATTTTCCATTCCGTTGAAGTTTGTTTTTCTCTAACAGTCTTTCTCAAGATAGTTAGAGGATATCCACTTTATTGGGCTATCTTTAACGACTTAGTTTAGAATAGCGGCTTAGCTGTTTCTCACAGTTAGTCGTTGATTCTTGTAGCAATTTTTCCAAGGTTATCAGATAATTGTTTCATCAGTTTGTCATAAATAAGTTTTATAAAACTTCCGCAAATATGTCGAAACGGAAGTCTACAGAGAAAGATAGATTTGATAGAAGTTTTGAAGATGACAACGTTTATGATTATGACAGTGAAAATGAACATACCGATGAAGAAGTTTTATTTGTACCTAACGATGAAAATAGTGACGTAGAGGGTTTGAACAGCGATGATGAAATCGATCAACGTCATATTCTTACTGATGCAAGTACCTCTTCTTATGAAGAAGTTTATTGCAATTTTTCCCCGAATAATAAAAAGTTCGAAGAGTCACACTCTTACAAGTGGTTAGATAATGAAAAAGGATACAATTTTCAACTTGACTCAGATATATTTGACTTTGACGCAATAAAACAGAAAGTCTTAGATAAAAGTCCTCGAGAGTTAATTGAAATTTTTTTTTCTAATGAAATGAAAAATCAAATTATTGATGCTAATAATGAAAATGATTTTAATTTGGCTTTTGATAATTGTCACAAAAACAGTTTCATAAAGAGAATCTAAATATTATTAGAGAAACACTAAAAAGCAATAATTATCCTATTGAATTTATAAATACAGCAATAAATAAAAGAAAACGCAATATTACATTTAAAAACAATGTTAAAATAAATAAAAAAATCCCAATATGTACCATATCACTACCTTCTATTAAAAAGTTTTTCATTAAATGTTCCCGAATGCTAAGAAAATATAATATTACCACTATTCCATTAATTAATCACAAACTTGATACTATTATAAAATTGGGCAAAGACAAAACATCAAAATGGGAGGGGACAGGGGTAGTTTACAAGTTATCTTGTATTAAATTCCCGGCTATTTATATTAGAGAAACAAAAGGCTGCCTAGAAAATCGAATAAAAGAACATCAGAACAATAAAAATCTAGAAGCTGTTGTTACTGCACATATTTTAAATAACGTAAATCACCATTTTAACTGGGAAGATGCGAAAATAATAGATGAAGAATCTTGTTATAAAAAAGGACTCATTTTGGAAATGTTACATATCAATCATCATAATTCGACGATTAACAGAATAGAAGATACTCAACATTTAAACCGTCAATTTAGAAATCTTATGAATATAGTTTAAAGAGACTAATGTACACAAACTATGACGTTTAGTTTGTAAACACACACCTACTTTGTTTTTGTATAAATACTCGTTGATTTCGTATCAAATGTTATTCGACGAAGCTCACTTGGGCTGTAACATTATATTCATTATTAAGGTAAAATTTAATTTTTAATTTTAATAATGTATTGTAAAATTTGATATAAATATTTATAATTTTGTCCAATAAATTCAGCACCTGAAGAGGTCTGGAAACCTAGCAGACGAAACGTTGTGTACTTATATAAATAAATTGTATTTATTTATTATTGACCCTCAACAATCGACTATTTACTAATAAAAAAATTTGGATTATTCTTCTCATAATTGTCAATCGATGAAATGATGATCACATTTTTTGGTCGGACCCTTCTAAAACGATTCATCAAAGACAAACCAATACGTTTTGGAATAAAACTATGGGCCCTCTGCACTTCGAATGGATTTATTTTAGAATTGATTATTTATAGATTATTGATAGATATTTTACATATCCTGATTTGTTAGTATATTTGGGAAAATGTATAATAAGTTTATGGGTGTAGTTGACCTTCATGATCAATACTGCAGTGACATGAGAACGAATATTGGTTCAAAGAAATGGACATGGGTTGTTTTGTGCAGGTTGATTGAATCTTCATTGACGAATGCTTTGATTTTGTACAATATGGTGAATGAGAAGAAAATGCCCAGTAAAGATTTCGCAGAAAATGTTGCGAGTTCTTATTTAGAATCATCTTTAGAGACGTTTTCAAAGCATTTAAAACTTGCAATACCTGATCGTAGAGGAGTTTGTATAAAGTGTAGCATAAAAAAGATATTTTATTGCTCCGAATGCAAAACATTTTTGCGACCCTTGTTTTAGACAAATCCATCATATTCACCAGAAATCCACAAAATCATCACAAAGAATTTGTAAAGCTTACGTTCATTGCAAAAAACGGACAAATATTTATTGTAATGAATGTGAGGAATATATATATTCAAGTTGTTTTGACCCTTACCACATTAAAAAAAATGAATAATTTCTTCCACCATTATTTCAAAAGTAAATTTTTAAAATTAAATCCGATTCGGTTGATGTTTGCAAAAAATTTTGGCCATTTTGAATTCGCCATGTTAATCTTTTCAAATCTGATTTCAGATTCGTAATCAAATTTGGCCAAAATTGGTTGACTTTTGAAAAAAATTGTCCGCCATGTTGGAGCCGCCATCTTGAATTATTTAAATCTAATTTGAGAATCGTTATCAGCGACCTCGAGAACCTAAGTATTCAACATTTGGTATAAATTAGAAAATTTTTTAAAAAAATAAGAAGTTTCCGATTATTTGATGCCACAGACGCCATCTTGGCAAATTTTTCAAAAAAATTCGCAAACATCAAATGTTTGAATAATAATATCATTTGTAACATGAATCCGTCTCAAAATCTTCGTTAAACGGATTTATTCTAAACAAGCATGTCAAAATGTTGAAAAATGTATTTCTGATTTTTCACCAAATTTAAACCGACATTTTTAAATTTTCCAATGGAAATATTTAAATTCCGACTTCAGAATCGAAAAGAGCGGAAAATTTTAGTTCAGAAAAGTGCTTCTGGTTATTATTTTTGTTTTTTTTTCGACAATTTTCTAGACAAAAAACCAGTCGACTATAAAATGTCCGCTTAGGAAGAAATGGGTTAAGTAAAGGAATTGTGAGCTATATGGTTGGATGTCATACAGTTGGAAATATATATCCCATAAATTGCCAATATAATTCCAAGAAAGATATTTAGGACAAATGTTACACATATTTAATATTTACATTTGGTTTTAAATAAATGAAATTACAAGATTACTGATTGAGAAATTCTGGAAAGTCATGAGAAAAATTTTCCAATTGACGTAATTCCAAATTACTTGACAATATAATCACTCGAGGAGTTCAATAAACGAGCCCCTCGGTGATCCTCTCGTTCAAACCATAGGCAATAAACAGCAGCCACTAGGTATCGATCAAAACGCCCCGAAAATCCGACTGCCATTTTTGCTTACAACCATGCACCTGTACAAATGTACCGTTATGCACCCAGAATTTTCACTTACTAGAAACCAATAAGAATAAAGCTATTAAATGTTTCAGAGTGAGTAAATTGCGATGTTAGTTATGCTTCTAAATATATGTTTAGTTTATGCATATACATTCTTTTTTTCTCTCATTCACTTAACTTTTGGAATAAAATATAAATAAGTATAATTTTTATACTTACATGCATGATACATACAGAATACATGCGTATATGTATGTGTGTATCTTGAAAGAAACAAATAACGGTAATTTTAATATAATTTAAAAATATTAAATAATGATTTTTAAAAAGGTTTATAATAATTCATTTAGAAAATACTTTTAATTATTAGATCTTATTTTTTTTTATTTTTTTTTATTCTCTTTGCTCATCACCCCGTATACCCATTATTAAACGGGTTTATACAGGGACACCCCTACCACCTATGTGTGGGAGTGAAGACATTCCAGTTTTTCCTATCCCGGTCCCCACCATCTTCCATTCGCCCGGGGTTATGCCCGTGAGGAAGGGAAAACCTTGTAGGAAAACCTTCCCGAGACGGCCGGTGTATTGAAACATTCTGTTTAGATCTTCAGGTCACCTTGCGTAGGCAAACACCGAAACCGCATGTTCCACACCTTCCGCTCACGTTGTGAAGTGTGAAAAAACACCTAACCGATCCCGAAAGCCGCACAAGAATGGTGTCACCCATCCAAGTGCGAACCGCACTCCATGCTGCTTAACTTTCGTGATCGGCCGAGGTGCGTCTCCGCCACTCCGCCACCGTGTCGGTTTATTAGATCTTATTTACAAACATTTATAAAATTTTTACGTTGAACTAAAGTAAATTCTCTTTTAATACAATATTTCAATTAATATCAATAATTCAACCACAAAATTTAAACTTTATTATACTTCAATGCAATTCATCACTAATCTTGTTTTAAAAAAAGGGTAAATAAATAAAAAGTATTTTCGAACGGAAATGAATAAATACATTTGAGAACCTCAGCAATGGTAAACTTATCGACGCCGTTAATTCCTAGGAAAATTCCGAAGGAAACAGGCGCGACACTTTCCCAAGACCCTCGTACATCTGTACACACTAAAAAAAACCTTTAAAATTTACAACTTTTCGAGGAACACTCGAACTTTTTCCTGTGCGTCATGAGAAAAACAATTTTTTTACATAGGCCGTATCTAAAGATTTTTCAGTCAATAGCGTCGCACACCTACTTATTTCAGGACAACATGTGTTTTCTCTCGAATACACTTAGATAAAAAAAATACGCCTTACGCGTTTTTCTCACGACGTACAAATTTTTCAAATTACGCACAACTTACCATGGCATTTTATAATATTATGTATAAGTCCTATTTTTAAGCGAAATTTATATACATACTGAATAAAACCATTTCGATTTTACATTGGAACGACAATTAAATTAACTTTAACATAAATAACTAATTATGTGTTTTTCTTTACGTATAAAAGTTGATTCTCTATTCACTCTTTGAATTTTACTAATAGAGACAATCTTTTTTTTCTTTTGTGATAAATAATTTTTGCTCGGACTTTGTGACAAGGCAAGTGTGCCTGTCATGGTGCGAAGCGAGCACACACATCCCTACCTATCCATTATCGAATATATTTCCCTAAACCCTATAAAAACATGCCTAATACCGAACAAGCCACACCCTGGAACTGAAGCGGAGCCAGCACATACAGGAGTCGAGAAGACCAGTAGCTACAAAGAGGTCACGTACAGGGCGAACAGCACTCGAAGAGTCTGGAGACATCAGCTGAGTATAAAGTCAGCACAGGAGCATAGGCAGGGCACCGAGGTCCAAAGCATAAGGAAGACGGCTCTTGTAGCAATCACAGCAGCATATCCGGAGTAGCCTCAATACTGAAGGAGCCATACAGCAGCAACAAAACTAGAACATGAAGATCAACCTGTAAAGCATGTTAATAAGTATGTTTTCAATACTAAGGAGCAGATAGGAGTACACAAGACTGTGTACAGGAGTAGAGGTGTATAGGAGCCAGGGTTAGAGGTTATGTGAGCATAACCATTGCTCACATATACTAACTAAATAGCAAGGCGCCTGCCAAGTTACTCCTTACCGTGTAATAGCAGCCGCGCAATAGACCCGAGGAACAACATCCGGAGCCGACGTCGTGAAGAGACGTCTCAGCAGCCAAGAAGCCACGAAATAGAGAGAGACAGAGAAAGCGACACGTACTCATATACGCCGAGCAGCCACAACCCGTTAACCACGGCAGTAAGGTTCGTCATCCCCCTGAAATAAACTCATAGATCGATTAGCCGATAAATTACAAGGAACGAGGTAATAATTACCAAACAGCAGCCTCGTCGTCGCCAACTCGTCCTCGTCGTCGTGGACATCGTCTCACTCGAACAGCATAGCAGAACGCCGACAACAACACCAAGCCACTCTCACTATAAGGCCGCGCTCGCACTGCGTGGAGACGGTCGCTACGCATGCGCGCGGCGCTCTCGCAGGACGAAGGCAGAGAGCTCGGGAACACGGCCGTGAGCGGACACAACCACGCAACGCATAGATCGCCCCGACTGATATTACGTCACGAAAGAGAGTTTGGAGAGTGTGCACCGGGTGCAATCTAGAGAGAGAGAGAGAGAGAGAGAGTTCGCCGTGCAAAGTTTGTGCAAACGTGCTATCCTATACCCATGTTTCTCTCTTCGCAAAGTGTGTGTGCCGCTATTGCCCCTTTTTGCGCGTATCCGCACACGTGGCCGGCGCCGCTATTTTTGTCGATCGAGCGGATATTCGATCGTTTCTTCATTATATCGCCGTGCGAGTAATTCTGACGAGCTAAAGTACGAGCCAAAATACGAGCCATAATTACGATATAATTGATTACGCTTTAATTGCTAATAGCTAGCAACCGTTAAATATAGCCGCACACGCGACTGGCAACCGTGTAATTAATCTGTATTTAGTTAATATATTCTCTTATTTTTATTGATATAGACTTTATCACCCGCACCCTGATCCCCAGTGCGGTGTGACAACTTATATTTTTGCGAAAATTGATTAATGTAACTGCGCACACTTAGAATATATAGATGTTATTTTGCTTGTAGATCGCTCAGCAATATGCGACATTATTATATATATGTACTATTCCTAAGCTAATAACACAGCCACACAAAAAAAAATGTCAAAACCCACGGACCAGACTATATATACCTTATGTTTTTGAGGTCGCTGATTCCGAATCCATGGTCCATTTGACCCCGTCACCTCAGGGTCAAGGTCAGTTCAAGGTCAAATTTACAAAATTAACGGCAACCAAGGTTTAACAGTATATATATATGTTTTTGAGGTCGCTGATTCCGAATCCGTGGTCCATTTGACCCCATCACCTCAGGGTCAAGGTTTGGCCAAGGTCAAATTTACAAAATTAACGGCAACCAAGGTTTAACAGTATACATATACGTTTTTGGGGTCGCCGAATCCGAATCCGTGGTCCGTTTGACTCCATCACCTCATAGTGAAGGTTATTTGAAGGTAAAATCGAGAAAATTTTTGTAAAACAAACCAAACTTCATGCCATCTATTTGTTCTTACTATACCTTACACGTTTCTCATCAAATGATCGGTACAAAGGTTTCCTTTTACGATTTTCCCAGTAGTTTTACAATCTCTTTTCAACATCCAGCAGTACTCGGCCAGCATACTAGCATCCCATCTACCTTGATAACGCTTCTGCATTACTTTAACATCTTGGTGAAAACGCTCTCCCTGTTCTTCGCTATAATCGCCACAGTTTTCAGGAAAACTATCCAAGTGATTGTGCAGAAAATGTAGTTTGTAATTCATTAGGCAACCCATATTTCCATAGTTCTCAACCATTTTAGATACAATTACTTTGTAATTTGGGCTTATGCAATTACACAAAAAGTTTTCAGTAACTTCTTTTAAGCTAAGCCATGCAGCTTTCTCAATGTTTGTCATGGAAATACTGTTGTTGTACTGTAACATGGAACTGGATGTTGAAAAGAGATTGTAAAACTAATGGGAAAAAACGTAAAAGGTAAAACGTAAAACGTGTAAGGTATAGTAAGGAAAAATCAATGGCATGAAGTTTGGTTTGTTTTACAAGAATTTTGTGGATTTTACCTTCAAATAACCTTCACTATGAGGTGCTGGAGTCAAATGGACCACGGATTCGGATTCGGCCACCCCAAAAACATATATGTATACTGTTAAACCTTGGTTGCCGTTAATTTTGTAAAATTGAATTTGACCTGACCTTGACCCTGAGGTGATGGGGTCAAATGTCTCACGGATTCGGAATCAGCAACCTCAAAAACATATATGTATACTATTAAACCTTGGTTGCCGTTAATTTTGTAAATTTGACCTTGACCTGATTTTGACCCTGAGGTGATGGGGTCAAATGGACCACGGATTCGGAATCACCGACCTCAAAAACATAAGGTATATATGGTCTGGTCCGTGGGTTTTGACATTTTTTTTTGTGTGGCTGTGTAATTAAAAGTAGCCTTTATGCGTTAAACTTTAACGTTTTAAATTCATTAAAACCAAAAGATAATTTACATTTAAAGTGAAATAAAATTCATTTTTATAGCTATAATCCTTTAAACTTTAAATTTCTTTTAGCTTATTATATTATATAAATATATTAATAAATCATATGTGTAAATTATATAATATCGGTCTCTCCGAACTAAATGCTTTATTTTAGATTAAAGCAGGCCTATCGTACTCTTTGTCCACTATGGTTGGTGGAATTTCCCAGAGTACGGCCTTTTAAAATAATTAAAGGCGTTTCGTCCTCGATCTCCAGCTTGGACTCCTCAGTAAGGAACTGGAGATCTTACCTTAGACGCCTGTCGCAAGATGAACCGCGACGCCAGCTCGATGTTCTGCGGCTATATATATATATAAAAGCGACGACGATCTCTCCAACGAGTGTAGAGAGATAGTCGTCTCCATCTGGTGGTGGGAAAAACCACCAGCCAGAGTGCGACGTATTAGACCGAGTCGCAAGTTATTTGAAATAAAATGAATATACACGGTGGGCCATTTCAATCTATGCACCTGAAAAACTCAGTAAGCTCGCAACCTATCAAAAAATGACCTTTATAAAAGTTGTAGGATACAAAGGGGGTCAAACAATAGTGACCTTGAATTTGACTTTTAAGCTGACCTTCAAGGTCAAAACAAGGTCAACTTGAGTTTTTTAAATGGAAACCCCTATTTATTACACCGGAATCGGAAAGGGCGGGAAATTTTACGTCCGAATATGCTCTCAGGTCATCTGACCTCGATGACCTCGAAGGTCAGATGAAGGTCACAAATACGAAATAATCGGATGGCTATGAAAAATCTTAGGTAGGGTATTGCCGTAAAAGTAAAGGTCATTATTTAAGTAATTTTTAACGACAAATTCAAAGGTGCCCTTAAATTTGACCTTGGCAGTGACCTTTTGAATTAGTACTTGAACTTACGTGTTGTTGTTTCTTGGATTTACTTTTAGCGTTACCCAGAAACAACGACGTGGACTTAGTAAATTCTGTTTCCTTTGGGGTGCTTGATTAGCGTGAGTCTCCTTGCCTCTCACGATGGGGTGCTTGATTAGCATGAGTCCCCTTGGCTCTCACGATGGGGTGCTTGATTAGCGTGAGTCCCCTTGCCTCTCACAAATTTAACCACGAAGCAATTGCTCGAAGTTATCTCCATTTGCCTGAAGACACAGCCCTAAACGTCTACGGAATTCTTGGATGGTGTTTAACAATGTTTGTCTTGGAATCGCAGCGCATGCTTCACGAATGTGATCATGCATGTTGTCTCGCGTTGTAGGCTGTTGTTGAAAGACAACATTCTTTAAATAGCCCCACAAATAAAAATCTGGTGAAGTCATATCTGGGGAGTTTGCGGGCTAGTTAACCGGACCTCCACGTCCAATCCACCCAGCGTAAGTTTCATACAAAAATTGTCGAACAATTACTGCAAAGTGTGGCACTGCGCCATCTTGTTGAAATACCATTCTTTGTCTGATTTCTAAATCAACGTCTGCCAATAGTTCTGGCAGCCTATCTCTTAGCAACTCTAAGTAGGTGTGTTGATCAACATTAGCCTCAAAGAAGTAAGGACCAACCAAATAACCATTTACAATCCCACACCATACCATAAGACTCCAGCGATGTTGGTGATCTACTTCTCTGTGCCAATGAGGATTCTCATGTGACCAATAATGGCAATTGTGTCTATTAAGTTGCCCGTCACTTTGAAATTGCTTCATCGGAAAATAAGACAAAGTTAAAGAAGTCAGGATTATAGTCAATTTCTTGAATGGCCCATTGGCAAAATTCAACTCGCTGTTGCATATGATGTACCTTTAATGCTTGAACCATAGTAATATGGTAAGCATGGTATCAAAGGACTTTTAAAATTCTTAAAAACGTTCTTCTTGGTATACCATGTTCCCTTTCAACTTGACGACTGCTAACATGTGGATCGAGATGAATAATAGCAAGAACAGCTACTACACGCGGATCGTTTTCGTTGTACTCGTTATGCCTTCGTTCACGAACAAGATGTCTAGCACGAGCTCTTTCAGTTAAATTGCGTATAGTAATGTCAGTAGGGTGTCTTCGACCAGGAAAACGTTCAGCATATAGCCTTCCTGCAGCACGAGCATTATTATGGCATTCTCCCAGAAGCATAATTATGTCCACAATTTCAGTGGGAGGGTAATCAGCCATTTTAAAAATTCAATTTTAACAATTTAAATATGAGAGTATTTAAGAAGCTCGACTAATAAATTTACAGAAAAATCATAAACATCTGAAAAGTAATACAAATTCTGTTTAGTGCACTATGATTAAATTAAAAAAATTTAAAACTACAAAAGTGTATAAAAGTAAAAAATTAATGTAACTACATTCGATATTTGTAAAACTTTAAAATAATTTTAATTTAATTTAAATTGAAACAACCAGAAGAAGTATACTTAAATCATTTTAAATAAAGCACTTTTAAAATCTGCGTCTGGGAAATCTGTACGTGTCCCACAAATATTGAAGTTAGTTATTGCATCAAATGGATGTGTATGGTTTAACACTTTGAGATTGGAGTAAGAGCATATTGCAGATAATTTTTATTAACATTTAAAAATTCATGACACGTATGTCATACTAAAAACATCTAATAATAAGGCTTGTGTTGCAGCAAGACTCTAAGTTGCACTTTTTCTGATAGACGACACCCTACGGATATAACGACATGCAACTTAACTGAAAAAGCTCGTGTTTAATATCTTGTTCATTAACGCGAATTTAGATTTAACGATTCATTTTCAGGCAAATGAAGGTGCCTTCGAACATTTATTTCCTGGCTAAATTCGAGAGAGGCAAAGAAACTTTTGCTGATCAAGCACCCCAACCTGAGAGGCAAGGGGACTCACGTTAATCAAGCATCCCAAAGGACACAAAACTTACGACGTCCATGTCAATGATTCTGGGTAACGCTACAAGTAAGTGCACGAAACAACAAAACTCTAGTTCAAGGTGTAATTCAAGGTCACCAGTATTTGACCTCATAAGCATCTTATATTTTTTATTTGACCTTGAAGGTCATCGCCAAGGTCAAGATAAAGGTCACCACTGAATTTCACGTTAAAAATTACTTAAATAATGACCTTTACTTTTTCGGCAATACCCAACTTAAGATTTTTCATAGCCATCCGATTATTTCATATTTATGACCTTGATCAGACCTTTGAGGTCATCGAGGTCAGATGACCTGAGAGCATATTCGGACGTAAAATTTCCCGCCCTTTCCGATTCCGGCGTAAAAAATAGGGGTTTCCATTTAAAAAACTTAAGTTGACCTTGATTTGACCTTGAAGGTCAGCTTAAAGGTCAAATTCAAGGTCACTATTTTTTGACCCCCTTTGTATCCTACAACTTTTATAAAGGTCATTTTTTGATAGGTTGCGAGCTTACTGAGTTTTTCAGGTGCATAGATTGAAATGGCCCACCGTGTATATTCATTTTATTTCAAATAACTTGCGACTCGGTCTAATACGTCGCACTCTGGCTGGTGGTTTTTCCCACCACCAGATGGAGACGACTATCTCTCTACACTCGTTGGAGAGATCGTCGTCTCTTTTCTATATATATAGCCGCAGAACATCGAGCTGGCGTCGCGGTTCATCTTGCGACAGGCGTCTAAGGTAAGATCTCCAGTTCCTTACTGAGGAGTCCAAGCTGGAGATCGAGGACGAAACGCCTTTAATTATTTTAAAAGGCCGTACTCTGGGAAATTCCACCAACCATAGTGGACAAAGAGTACGATAGGCCTGCTTTAATCTAAAATAAAGCATTTAGTTCGGAGAGACCGATATTATATAATTTACGCATATAAATATCACCGAACGATAAATTCATTTTATTTCATATTAATAAATCATTAATGAATTCAGTATAGTTCTATGTAACATAACCTTTTTAGCTAATAAACTTTTTATTAGTGTTTCCTACGACTAGTACGTATAAAACTATACTTATAGAACATTATTTTGACAAAAAACGTGTAAGTAATAGTAAAATCCCTACTAGCGCACAACGTTTTAGCAACGTTGTGGCAGCGTTGTTATAAAAGTTGTTGAAACGTTGGAGGAACGTTGCTACAACGTGGGATATGTCCGCTAAGATTTATGTAAGTTGCCGCGATAGGTGGAAATAACGTTGTGACAACGTTTGAGCAACGTTGAAAATGCCTTTTAAAAATGTATTTCATATAAAAATTTAAAAAATGTCCTGGGCAAGCGAAAAAATACATTTTTAAATGCACAACATTTTAATTAATAAAAAAAAAATTTACAACCCGCGGGAATTGAACCTCGGATCTTTAGATCCGGAGGCTTACTCTCTACTAACTGAGCTATTTTGTTGTTCTTGTCATTAAATTAACTTTTGGTTATAAAGTACTATCAAAATTTGCTTCGAAATTAACAACCTAAAGTTAATTTAATGACAGGAACAACAAAATAGCTCAGTTGGTAGAGAGCGAGCCAACGGAGCTAAATATCCGAGTTTCAATTCCCACGGATGGGAAATATTTTTTTTTATTTTCTTTAATAATTAAAATTTTGTGGATTTAAAAATGTATTTTTTAGCTTGCCCAGGACATATTTTAAAATTTTATATGAAATACATTTGTAAAAGATATTTTCAACGTTGCTCAAACGTTGTTACAACGTTATTTCCACCTATCGCGGTAACTTACAAAAATCATAGCGGACATATCCCACTTTGTAGCAACGTTTCTCCAACGTTTCAACAACTTTTATAACAACGTTGTAACGTTGTCAAAAGAACGTTGCCACAACGTTGCTACAACGTTGTATGCTAGTACATTGTTTAATTTTTTAAACAAATTGTATTATTATTAATTTTAAAAAAAATTTTTTGTCCAATTTATATGTTACATTTTAATTAATTATGAGACTCGGATTTTTTCCCATAATGAACTTACTGCAGGATATCTCAGGAACCACTGCATCGAATATACTGAAATTTTAACAATAAACTTTTAAGTTAGTTTTTAATCCACTTGAGTGGAACACACTAACAAGGGGAGTACTTGACCTCCGAGAAACGAATCTTATCCTCTTTCGTATGTCTTTTATAATATGAGAATGTGAAGAAAATGGCTTAATTTGGAGCGAAGTTATATAGAAAATAAGAAATTGAAGAAATTTTAACCAAAATTTAATATGAAAAATTTATTGGTTCTTTTGGCCTAATAATCTTTAATTTCTTATTTTCTTTATAACTGTGCTCCAAATTAAGCAATTTGAGCTTCTTTCTTTTCAAACCATATCTACTTGAACTCGACTTTCTTCTGATTTTTGGTATAAGTGTCTATCTCTATTTGTTTCCGAGTTGTAAGCGATCAAATTGGAAGTAATTTTTACTAATATTATTATTAGATGTCCAATAACTCTCGTAAAAGTGGCTATTGGCAAGAGATAACTTGGCTTTCTTCACATTTTCATATTATAAAAGACATACCAAAGTTAGGATCAGATTCGTTTCCCGAAGGTCAAGTACTCCCCTTGTTAGTGTGTTCCACTCAAGTGGATTAAAAACTAGCTTACAAGTTTACTGTTAAAATTTCAGTCTATTCGATGAAGTGGTTCCCGAGATATCCTGCGGTAAGTCCATTATGGAAAAAAATGAGAGTTCGGAGTCTCATAATTAATTAACATAGTTATGTGATATATAAGTTGTACAAAAAATTTTAAATAGAAGTTAATAAGAATATTATTTGTTTAAAAATTAGGAACCGTTTTCAATTGTTATAAAAAAAATTTTTAATTGTTAAAATTAAATATTTTTCAAATTTAACCCAGGCTTGTCCCCTTAAGTGTTCAAAATTTTACTACAAGATGTACTTCCAAAATTTTGTATTTTAAAATCTAAGAAAAAACAAAATAAACTGTATGAATACCAATATACGCAACTATAGTTTTTTCAAATAAGGATTTTAATCGATAATACCGAAGCATAGTAATTTTCAGATCTTGGTTTGCCAATCCGGCATCCCTTATTAGATATATTTTTAAAGTAGCCAGTTTCTATTAACGTACTAGTGATAAGTGGTTTTGTAAAGTTTATATAAAATTTGTGTCAAATCATAATGATACGTCACAGCATGACATACGACGTAATCTTTTCTAACACTTCTACTCGAGAAAAAATAATTAATCCTCTCAGATCATAATGCCACCGCGGGCGCTCTCAAAATCTCCATTCGCGGAATTTGTCTGCCGTGGATGCTCTCCGACAACCGTACTGTGGTAGCATACGTGCTCAAAATAATTGTTTTCGCTTAAATTACAATTTACTCAGTTTAAGAGTTAATAAATTTTTGGGATAGTTTATATTGGTTATTAAAAGTAATTTTCTTATATTCCTTATATTTTTTATGAGTTGATAATGAAGATGCATTATTGTTTATTTAAAACATATTGCAAATATATGGAAAAGAAATTGGCATTAGATGTCGAAGCTACTAAATATATTTCAATACTGTTAAGGAATCAAATTAAAAATTAAATTTAGCGCGCTTGTGCTCTTGAACATTTGCACGCGTCTATTCGACAACTTGGTTCGTCAACTCGAACTAGAGACTCGTCGCGCTAAAGGCGTTGTAAGTTTACACTTTACTAAGCTACTACATAACTCGCAAATATTAATTTCATACTATTAAGTTTAAGTTAACCTCGAAAAGTGTGTGTAATTTTACTGACATTAAAGTGATATTTTATTTTATAATTCATCACATTTATTGTACCTCCTAATCAGCTAATGTAAAATGTTGTGCGTTAGTAGTTTATAAAACTCAATGTCAGTGCGGGTTAGTAGACTATAAGGTTCACAATTTAATTCACTTAAATTGAAATATGGCATATTTTGTACATGGTCAAAATTGTCGCTAATATTGAATTTACTTCGTGATTTATAATCTTAAAAGTTTATTACATACGTTTATATAAAATTTTTATAAAAATAATAATTAAGGTAACTATAAAATAATAAAATGTAAAACAAATTTCGATACTCGGTTTTTCAGTTCAGTTCACCTCATTCAGATCATTAGATGATAAACGCGCCGCTGTTTTTCAGTAGAAGTAAACGCAGAATTTAATCGTGTAAACAATCTTTGACACATTTAATTTTGCAACTGTTCATTTTGCATGTTTGTATAATTATAATTATTTATGTATCTGTAGCACTTAGTAAGATATAAACATTATTTCGGAAATCCCAATTGTTTAATTTTGGTACATCGTATGAATGTAATTGTGGGTTATTTATTTAATTTACTGTAAATCATCCAATAATCTAGATAAGGTGATTCACTTATCAAAAATTCGATCTACATATAATGCTGCGTGAAATTAAATAATTTTATAATATAATTATTCAGTATACAATATCTCAATTTTTTATGTTTATTGTTATTCATTTTTCGAAAAAGTTAGTTTCAACTCAATATTGACTATATAATATTTTTTTAATAGCACAAATTTTATAATACGCCAAAGCTTCCATAAGATATTATATTGTCGCGTCATCGTAGACGCAACGTACACACATGCGTGTACACACACACACACACACACACGCACCCGTGCCGGGTTTGCTGGTCCCTCATCGTGGCGCCTCCTCAGGTGGTGGATAGGGGAATGCTTTCCAGATATGGATGGTACCGAAAACATCAAATATTCGAGGCGAACCAAAACCAGATAGGGGAAGGCACCCCGAAATTAAACCAATTATGGATAGTGAGGTTAAAACAACACTACCCCAAGCGGGCACGGCAGTCCTCTCAAATCCCGCCACTGATTCCGATCGAATGAAAGCCCCGGTGGTCAGTGCTGGTTCCACGGACTTTGGGGGGGGGGACCAAACTCACACCGTTAAAATGGTAAGTGATGCGGAGGTTGGTCACTCGGCCTCTGTAGCATCAAATGCTACGTGTGATCTGCCCTCGACTGGGATGTCGAGTGACGCTGACAGAGCTCTCCTCCGTCTACGTGAGAAAATAGACACCCTGGTGGAGTTTGTTCTGAATAAGAACAACATTCACAAAGAGCTGAAGAGTCTGGCGAGAGCAACAAACAGGGCTCTTAATGAATATGCGTGGGTGAACAGTGCTGTGTGCTCGACAGCGCCGAAAATTAAAATGGCAGATATGCGTAAGGATGGAATGTGCCAAACGTCGCTCATCTTCCGCGCTAAAGAGCGTCAAAGGAGGCCGTTGGAGAGGGAAAGGCCCTCACCACCTCAGCATCCTCCGGAGAAAAGGAAGAAAGGGTCGAAGCAGCCCACTAACAAAAATGGGTCAGCAGATGCTTCGACATCCGTTCCTAAGACCGGTTGGAACCAGTCAAAGGTCCCTGACTGGGCTACTGTAGTACGCAAGGGCAAAAAGAAAGAAGCTTAGCAGAATACGCAGCTGAAGCAACCCAAGGATGTCGGAGGACCGCCAAAGGTATCCAAAAAACTTAAAGCGGTCGTAAAATAGAACACCTGGTTTGGCCATTAAGACGGCTGCGCTGAATATGCCACAAATTTTTGCGGACACATTTAGTGCATTTTTTCAATTAGGATGCTTCCCAGCAAGGTGGAAGCTACAGAGGCTGGTGCTTCTCCCAAAGGGGAGCCGACCACCGGAGAACCCTTCCTCGTACCGGCCACTCTGTTTGTTGGATATAGCTGGAAGCTTTTCAAGCGGGTCATTTATGCCAGGCTACAAGCAGCCATTGCACAGGCAGGCGATCTGTCCGACAATCAGTTCGGTTTTCGGAAAGGACGCTCAACTATTGACGCTGTAAGTCGAGTTGTCGAGCTGGCCGCCAATGCCATCGGTGGTACTAGGAATTCTAGGCGCATGTGTGCTATCATCGGCTCGATGGGACAATGTTATGTTGTCCTTGGAACAATTAAAGGTGCCGCTCTACCTACGCAAAGTCATCTCGAGCTACCTCACAGAACGGATCCTCCTCTATGACACCGAGGATGGCGCGCACTCCTATAACATCACCGGAGGCGTGCCGCAGGGTTCGGTCTTGGGACCTCTTCTTTGGAACGTCATTTACGACGGACTGCTTAGGCAGCAATTTCCACAGGGAGTGTCGATGGTGGCTTTTTCGGACAATGTGGCTTTGGTCGTCGTCGCAAGGAACATCAATGAGATAAAATATCTCGGAAATGACTCTATGGCGGTAATGGCTGCATGGTTGAGCACCCATGGGCTATGTCTGGCGGCTCGCCCGCACACGCACACACACACTCACACACACACACACACGCGCACATGCACACACGTGCTCGTGCACTATATACCCGAGGTAGGATGTTCTCGTCAGGCCAGAAACCGCCTTACATTCTAGCCAATAACATAATTGGAACATGCACAACGAAAAAAATAAATAAATTATGTAAATGTACAACGATGTAACCAAGTTAGATTGGTTAAGAAGAACCAAAATTCCACCCCACACCCTTGATATAAATATGGATGTCGCGTAGGAGTCAAGACTCTTGTACTTTAGTCTTTTTCTTAGTAAGGTAAATCTTGTATGTAAAAATGACCTGTAAACTCAACGCGAAATAAAGCAAGAGAATCGAAAGTTATTTTCCAAGTCTCATTAAATCATTGGACACCTGTCATTCGCCTACCTCTTTAAATTGTGACAAGTCTGTATCGCATTTCTATTATACGAGAGCCGCTGCGCCCAAGTTCAACGAGAGCAAGAGAGACAACACAGCAGTTGCAGCCACCGTTCAACCGTAGATCTCCCGTGGAGATAAGGTTTAACGAGGGAAATTGCTACCCATCCTTGACACTATACCCGTACTAAAACGGGGAAACCTCTATTTTACTTTAAATTCATTTCTATTAATTTTTGTACATTACGTCTACGCTACGACACAACCCTATGATTAGGATGGTGAATGATAAAGCATCCACTTGATTACACTGGACTATTTTTTATATTATGTTAGTCAATGTGGCTATCAAAACATTCACGTTACTTAGCATTGGAATAAAATAATACTATACGTGTTATAGTTTATATAATTATTAAATATTATTCACTTGTCAAAGTATCGAACACATCTATTGACTTTATAAAAGATAAAAAATGATTATTCAGTAAGTTGTATAAGGATATACAATGATAGAGCATCTTCTTAAATTTAACATTATGTTTTTTTGAAATTGTGTTAGTTTCACTATCTTATCCTCCGCGAAATAAATTAATGCAATGCATCGACGCAACATAATAGCATTGCAATTCAGGTAATCCGCACCAAATCCGCACTGCTTGACACTCTTCAACATCATCCATAAAAGAAAACCAATTTAGTCGTCTCCGTCTCCAGTCCAACTAGAGGATTTAGGTAACAACATAACAAATAACCAATATCCTGCTATAAACTCGATTGCATCGTGTACATTCTCTTAGAGATTGACCGGACGTAAAATATAATATATCTATTTTAATTAATCATAAGACTCTGTATTCTGACTTATTCTCATTATGGACTAACTGCAATCGGGATAAATGATTTAGTCCCTCCGGGCTGCGAGACATCCAAACTCATCTTAAACATACGAACTGTGTAAAGTCCAGAGGATCGACCAGTACGTTTCATTTCTGACAGCGCAGGTGAGATTTTGTCTTCAAAACACAGAAAATAAGATAAAAGAAATAATTATTTAAAAGAAATATTACTTTATACCTCGCGTATTTAGGGGCGAGAGCTAATAACTTGTATGTACTGCCTAATGTTTACATAAAGGAAGCTATTCATGGAGTTTCAAGGTTCATTGCCACGAATCTTATGGAATTCGCACGGGCCTGAAAGCGAGCGGATAATCGGAAGTAGAGATTGTCAAGTTATAAAAAATAAATTAGACGACCAATCTTATACGGTGGGTGCAATGGAGATCGACAACCTAGAGGAATTTATCGATCGTTTAAAGGTAGCGTTTTCATTGATAGAGACAATGAATCATCTCAGAAAGAAGTCGGATTCCATTAAGCACTTCTGCACCAAGCCGTTGCTCAACTACATATCACGAGTTACCGACCTCAAAGACGCCATGCTAGACAGAAGAATGTTTGACGTCAACAATTATTTAGAGGACCGCGAAATTTTAGAGATTGAGAGGGAAGTTATCGAACGATTCTGTAATGGATTACGACCCGCTTTCCGCAATCAACTTAAAGATCCACGTAACCTCACGTACCGCCCCCCAGGGCGGTGGTATCCTGGGTCATCCAGTGCCGGGTGGCGGACGCGTGACGGCTGTGTCAAGGCGTGGTGGGGGTACATTGTCGTCTTCGGAGGAGCGGTGGCTTGCCTGATGATGAATGGCCCGGGCGTGTCGGGTCCCTAGTACACCACCCCGTGCGAGTCGTGGCGGCCGTAATGTGGTACTTGCCATGCCGTGGTAGTTCGTAGTCCACGGTCGGCCTTTTATTTCGACCTTTCATTATGGGCGTCTCCTGAATGTCTCTGGCCCTCCTGTCTGGCTCTATGACTGTAGATCCAGCCGGGGGCACCAGTGGCTGCCGGCGATGCCACCCCTAAGAATGATCCAATAAAAACAAAACAAAAATCAGGGAAGCTGAGAAGGTCACGAAGGGCTTGAGGGGTCTGTTGTGCAGCGACGTTAACAAGATCACTCGCTTTATGACCGACAAGATTCTCCATCAAACCAGCAAGTATGAGGAGATCATACAAAAGCTGTTGATGGAGAACGCCCGGCTAGTAGGGAGGGTTGAGGAGCTGAAGAGCAGGAAAGGAATGGAGAGCAGTGAGGTCCCGACACTAGGGAGTCCGAGTGAACCACCGGGGAATACGGCACCGACAGCGACGATCGTGCGGCACTAGGCGAGGTGCGCGGAAAGGGGGGATCACTCAAGGAACGAGAGTGTTGCACGCGCGAAGAGCTCGAGTAAGCAACCGTCGGTGAGGTGATGGGAGAGAGTGCACGGAGTGACGGTAGCACGCTAGAAGAGTAGGGCCGCGTATACCGCGGCATACTAGAATAGATATATACGGCGCGCGCACACATATATACGTGTATATACTATTGTATAGCGCGCACACGTATACATACTCGTCGGTTGTAAAATGTGGGTCAACGCCGGCAGTATGGAAAGTTTAATTAATTGTTTAATTATTTCTCGCCGGTAATTAATTGATTAAAAATATATAGATGCGTCGATAGAGTTTGAGGTGAATTATAACAAATTTTTAAAATGTATATAACTGTAAATAGAGGTTTAATTTAAGTTTTATTTGTGGTATGAGTGCGTTGCGAATAATAAGTAGTATTTATATAGTTGGAAGGCACAGGGCGGCAGCACCGACTGGGTTACCGATATGTTAATTTTATATTTGTACTGCGCGCCTTCCGACTGCCAAGGATGATTGGTTGCGTGATCAAACCAATAATTAATGGGATGCTGGTGATGTAAACCACTATTATTGGTTAATAGGCCTTGACGGAAACAAGATCAAGGCCGACTACGCGTATCGATCACGCAATCAACGCCGGGAAATAGGAGTAGATATAAGGTAGATAAGGATAGAGATAGGGTGGGGAGGAAAATCCTTAATTTTGGCAGGATCAGGCCACGACGCGAGCCGAATGAAGAAGTCGATCTCCAGCATTCGCTGCCTGATCGTCCGACCAACCTGTCAATTTTTCCTTTTTGGAGTTGAAGTAGATTGAGCGAGCATTCATCATTGCAATTTTTTTATATTGGTGTAGAGTAGAGCAGAGTTATTGAGAATAGAGTTGAAACGGAGCAACGGAAAGTTAGTTAATTAGACGAGTATTATCTACGGTTAGCCCGATGGGCGGCCGAATGTAATCATTTATAACTATTTAATCGTCAGATGGAAAGTGAGTGTGAGAATGAGCACGTGTGAGTGCCGGTCGCGAATCGCGTTATCAATTGTCAATCGGTGCCAAAATTTTTATAACTGATAATTCAATTCATTTTAAATAAATTTCTAATTGTGATTAAAGTAATTGTTAAATGGTTTATTTAATATTATCTTCCTTTTACTCTGACAGCCGCCAGTTCCGAAAAACGCTATAAACAGATTCAGCCGTATTCACCACAGTCATTTATTGATAATTGCAATAACCAGAATCGACCGAAAAAGGATGGACGGAAAGCCTTGCATAAGAACCAAGACCTCTTCACGTTAGATGTGAAAACTAGGAACAGAAGAATTTTAAAGGAAATAAATTAAAATCAGTTAATTCCAGAATTACAGAGAAGGTTGGAAAAACTCATCGAGATCTCGGAAGGTATATTTCACCTGAAAGGAGAACTAATGTCAGTTTTACCAGGATAGCGTCATTTTCTTGGGATATTCCGTAAGTGCAAGAGGACCTGAATCCTATCCAGAAAACATAAAATCTATAATTAACTACCCGATACCTAGAACAAAGAAAAACATACGCCAGTTCTTGAGAATTTGCGATTATTACAGGAACTTCATTCCGAACATGTCAAAACTAGCTGTGCCCTTGACTAATTTGTTAAAAAAGGAATCGAACATTCCTATGGGATAACGAACATTCGGAAGCGTTCGAAACTTTAAAAATAAAATTATTAGAAGCACCTATTTTTCGGTAACCGAATTTTGATAAAAACTTTTACGTAACCACGGATGCGTCGAATTACACGATTGGTGGAGTTTTGTCACCGAAGGAGTCAGCTAACCTGCCAATCGATTAGCTAGCAAGTCCCTCACGAATACTGAAACAAGATATAGCACAATCAAGCACGAACTATTCGCAATGCTATATTGCACAAATCAATTTGAATATTTTCTAATCGGCAAGAAACTTGTGTTTGTAACTGACCACAAACCACTCGTATGGTTGATTTGCATAAAAGATTTATCCTCTCGTCTCAAGCATTAGTAGTTTAATAAAAAGAAAAAAATTCCAATTTGAGGTTATTTACCCACCGGGGAAGACCAATTACGTAGCGGATGCACTTTCATGGTACCTATCAGAAACAGGCCAAATTAATATCATAGAAGAGATAGATGGAGTTACAAGCAATATGCCGATAATGCCACCGAAAGAACCCTGACAGAGCACCAGTTCGTCGTCTTTGATGGAAATATGGTCCAAAGCAAAATCTTGAAAACAAAAAGTCACCCCCACCCTCGAACAAACTGATAACATAGATGACGAAGAGAAACTGACGACCACCGTAAAGCACTAACCATTGACAATCAGCGAATTCATGACATTGACGCACAGCTTCCAGTCCCACGATACGGAAAATACGAACTCCGATGATTTAATTATGGGAGACGCGACTGGAATACTTTCAGATTCATCCGAAACAACAGACACGCAACACGAATCGTTAATAAAAAACATAGCCAAGATACGCAAAATAAAATTGATAACCACAATAGAATAGGCTGAATCGCTGATAAATTACGTAAACAATGTAAAGGAAGGAGATAAGTGGTGCGAGTGTACTGCATTCTCATATAATACCAGTGTATACGAAGCCATGAAGCTCACCCCATTCAAATGTGTTTTCGGCAAAACTGCGCGCGTACCATCTGACAAAACCATTGTGACTGACCAGACACTCGGAACGTATCATGTACATATACACTCACCACCACATGCTTTTGCCCACCCTACGCAAAAATCACTAAAGATTAAAAGTTTTATTGCTCAGGAGCAAAACATCGTAGCTCAAAAAATCCAACGCCATTCGAAAGAGCAGGTGAAAACCTTTAAAAAATGCTGCTGTACAAGTAAAAAAGTTTAAATTTGAGTTTTTTATAAGTATTAAAAAGAGATGAAAAATTGCTAAAAATCATGCCTCTTTTTGATCCGCTGCAGATTTAGTTCCCATAATCGTAGCTTAAAAAAACCAACGGGGTTTGAAAGGTAATTGTTTTAGCTTTAAAATGAGGGGTCGAACGTTTTTTTAACCCACTTTTTACCGATGTTAGCGCATTTTTTGTGAAAAAACATGCTTTTTTGGAAATGGGAATATTTCAAAGAAAAAGAGAGATAGAGAAAAACTTCAAAGAGAAAAAAGATGCTATTTTACTCACAGAATATAGATCTGCAGGTTAAAACGAGATATGGACAAAAAATTTTTTTTCAATTTTTTAGCATATCAAAAAACTAAAAAAACCTTTAATTAAGTTGTAGATTAAGTTTAGAAAATTTAATTTAAAAATAATAGAATAACATTAAGTTAAAGAATGCTACATTGTCTACAACTTAATTAAAGGTTTTTTTAGTTTTTTGATATGCTAAAAAATTGAAAAAAAATTTTTTGTCCAAATCTCGTTTTAACCTGCAAATCTATATTCTGTGAGTAAAATAGCATCTTTTTTCTCTTTGAAGTTTTTCTCTATCTCTCTTTTTCTTTGAAATATTCCCATTTCCAAAAAAGCATGTTTTTTCACAAAAAATGCGCTAACATCGGTAAAAAGTGGGTTAAAAAAACGTTCGACCCCTCATTTTAAAGCTAAAACAATTACCTTTCAAACCCCGTTGGTTTTTTTAAGCTACGAATAAGGGAACTAAATCTGCAGCGGATCAAAATGAGGCATGATTTTTAGCAATTTTTCATCTCTTTTTAATACTTATAAAAAACTCAAATTTAAACTTTTTTACTTGTACAGTAGCATTTTTTAAAGGTTTTCACCTGCTCTTTCGAATGGCGTTGGATTTTTTGAGCTACGATGTTTTGCTCCTGAGTAATAAAACTTTTAATCTTTAGTGATTTTTGCGTAGGGTGGGCAAAAGCATGTGGTGGTGAGTGTAGTTCAATTAAGATCAAAACTTAGCGTGATCTAAAAGGTGGCAGGAGAGAATTTACGCAATGCAAAGATTCGTTCAAAGGGATATTACGATAGACGTTTGAAACCATCTCATTTTACACCGTGTGATCGTCACCGCTAAATTGGAAATTCGGGCAGACATAGCTACTGGCACCGAGGACAGGGAGCAGGATGGTATCCTATTATCATCGGGAATTCAATGTAGATTCTCTAAGACATCTTGTACTGACGCAGTTGAAAAATACGTATTTTGGGACGATACACCTAGATCGTCCTGCAAATTCGGCGAGTTTACCATTCTTTACAAAGGACCCGGAATAAAAATCGACGACACAGACGGAAAGTCTGTGGATTCGGCTTGGCAAAAACCAAGCAAGTAGACATTTGCGGCTATCGACTTATTAAAACAGATCAAACAAAATTGTATATTTTTTTGGAAACGACACCATAGTGATCATTCACGTTCGTGAGAAAACTAACAAGGAGGGGTTCCACCTTCCGAGAAACAGATTTTGTTGCAACTTTGAGAGCTGTTTTCTGGAACCCAAATTTGAAAGAATTCATATGAAATTCAATCTCATAGGCGGTTCACAAAAATTATACGTTGTTATCGAAACATCGTGAAAAAAATATGTTTTAATTTAATTGCCAATAACTCGGAAAGAAATAAACGCACATACTCAAACTCAAATCCATTAAATAGTTGAGATCAAGTAGACATAGTTTAAAAAAAAGAAGCTCATATATCTCAATTTGGATAAAAGTTATGGAAAAAATAAGAATTAGACGAAATATTTGCCTAAAAAGTCTATCAAATTTTGATACTAAATTTTCGTTAAAATTTTATCTAATTCTTATTTTTTCCATAACATTTATCGAAATTGAGATATATGAGCTTCTTTTTTTTTAAACTATGTCTACTTGATCTAAACTGTTTAATGGATTTGAGTTTCAGTATGTGCGTTTATTTCTTTCCGAGTTATTGGCAATTAAATTAAAACATATTTTTTCACGATGTTTCGATAACAACGTATAATTTTTGTGAAACAGCCTAGAAGATTGAATTTCATATGAATTCTTTCAAATTTGGGTACCAGAAAACAGCTCTCAAAGTTGCAACGAAATCCGTTTTCCGGAAGGTGGAACCCCTCCTTGTAAGCGTAGCCGACGTTTCCCTAGGATTATACTTTAACATCAAAACAGAAAATATAGGACGCCATATTAAGATGGAAACTAAATCACTATACATAGAGACGGTCTGCAATAAATGTAAACGCGAAGAATATTTGAAGCTGCATACATTGTACATTGTGGAGCTGTCACGTGCAAAGTAAGACGGACTGAAAAATGCTGCTACAAGATACCGATAAACTGCGGAGGACAAAAACTATTTGCCAAACCCATATTTAGAGTACTAACTATTGCAACGCATTGCTATCAACATTGTTTGAATTAGAAGGACAATGGTACAAAAGTATAAAAGGAATACATGAGTTTGCGCAACCTCGAATCCTAAAACCAATAATCAGCGGACAGTATGCGGTTTACATAATGGATATTGAAGTGGATGGTAAAATAAAAGGCGATCCTCGTCTTGGAGAATTATCGCAATTCTTTACGAGTGCCACGCTTATTACTTAAGGGTGGGGGTATTACGATATGAGGCTCAGCTCGCAGAATTTTCGTTATTATTATTATTTTTATTGTACAATTAAGAAATGTAATCGATCTAACATAATTGTTAAGCACGTTTACTATTACTAGTTTAATCACAAATCTATTACAATAAATGTTTAACATTTATTGGCGTACATCGACAGTTGGTAATACGTAGATCCTAAAATACTACTATGAGATCCATCTAAGATGCATATCCTGAATGCTGGGGGAGTGAAAACGAGTTTATGTCAACGCGCCGAGTATTGACCAGTCTAATATCTCTAATTCAATAATTAATATCTAATATCAGTCTACTATCTATAATTGTTTAATCTGTTCGAATAAGTCGATAGCCGAAGATATCTACTTCCTCGGTTTTTGCCAAACCGAATCCGGTTTCTCCTGTCGAATTACTAAAGTACATGGTGAGTAACTTTCCGTCTGGGTCGTTGCTTTTTATTCCTATTCTTTCATAAAGAATGGGAAACTGGTCGAATTTACAGAACGTTCTATGTCTATAGTCCCATAATACATATTTTTCAACTGCATCGATACAAAATGTTTTAGATAATCTGTATCCAGTTTCCGTTGATAATGGGATACAATCTTGCTCCCTGTTTACGGTGGCAATAGCTATGTCTGCCCGAATTTCCAATTTCGAAGAGTACTCGTAGTTGTTACTCACGTACGTAGTGCCGTTAATTATAGTTTGACTGTACCATGGGCTACACCGCTGAAGCCAATATTTATTGTTTATTTATTATTAGTACTAATAACATTCACTATAGCTCGAAAACTACGTAAAGTTATATTTGTCATCCACAAATTGTGCATGTTGATGTGTATATTTTAGGATCTCGAGCAACGGAATCGATTGAGGAAATCACAAGCTACAATTTTGCATCTTTAGGCTTTATAGTCAAAAACATTATTTTCGAGGAAATGGACGATTTTCGATGTTAATAACATATCCTCCATGGTATGTTTAAGACGTTTACCGATTGTAACGGAGACCGAGACGAGATTATAAACGACCAATAGCAATCACACATATACATGAGTCGATAATATACCGTTACCGTCGCCAAGGTAGGAACCTACATTACCGACACACGAGAAATCTCCAATGCGATCATAGATAACAGCCAGCAAATTTAACGAATGTAACTTTTAGTGTATCATGTGTGGAATCGAATTTGTTTATTAAATTATTAGTTCGAAACGTTAAGGCACTCACTTAATAAATTGACTGAGAATTAATGTATTGTCTAACAGTGACATTCTTTCGACTATACAATATTAAGTGCAAAATATATCGTAATACGCAAAACATAGCGAAAACAAACTGTCCAATTTAGTAACAAAATATGTAAAAAAAACCGAAAATAATGCAAGAACATCGAAAAACCCAAATTATATGGTAATCTATTTTATTATAGTAATAGTTAATTGGATAAAGACGAATATCTAACGAAAGAATTACGCTATCGACACGAAAGTCAAAAAATAGAAACTATTCGCAATAAGAACTTGTTCCCCTCCCAACCATCAATAAATTATTAATTATTTATATAAAATAGACGCACATTGAATATTCTACGAGAATGATAGAATAATTGTAAGGCGTAGTAGACAGTCGAATAGATATTATGTAGTTTTATAGCACCCGGTGTTAGATATTACCGTCAATTACGAATCTTTCAAGCAAAGTTGGAGTAAGCGTTTTCGCGCTTGACGACAAGGAACTAGTAAGGAAAGACCAACGCTCCTAGAACGATCTACGTATTGTCATGCGTGACCAATCAGACTCGAGTATCCTCGCCTTGACTCGTGCAAACTGCTCGCCGACTCCCACCAGTGCTCCCACCGCTCCGATACTGCTCAAGTAGTCTTCTTACTTTGATTTCTTTGTTTTATATCGATAGTAAGTGGACGCATTTTATCTACCGTTCCAATCGATAGCATTGTTAGTTTACGTTATAATATTATATGACTTATCGTCTATGTACGTGGACGGGCACCCGCGACACAAGCGCGAAGAGAGTACGATAAATAACAAACAAATATTCCATCTACTTTAACAGATTAAAGTCAAATATTGAGTCATTTATTTTACCTAATTTACTAAATATTATAATAATAAAAATACAAAGAACATAGATGTAATTCAAACATTAATAAAGGGGGAGGTAAAGTATTAGAATGAGAAGAGAAAGAAGAAAAAAAATTTACTACAACAGAAAGTTCCAGACTCTCCACCCTCGGGTGAACTCAGCACCGCTGTACATGGAGGATTTCTAAATAAATAAAGCTTACTTACACGCCGCCTAATTAAGGTTATCGGAGGGACACCACACCAGTCGAAGCATCGAGAGTACGGGAGAAACGATTTAGATCCTCCGCGCCACGAGGCATCCAATTCCATCACAAACATACGAACTGCGTAAAGTCCAGAGGATTGACGAGTACTCTATAAATGTGTTTACAATTTCTTTTATTTATATCAAGTTCTATTGTTTTTTCGTTTATTTTTTCAAAATTGTCTAATCCAACGATTTTTATTCTTGGTTTTTCTATTTTTTCTTTTTCAATTTTACAGAAGCTTAGTTTTTCTTTTAATTTCTTCTATGCCTCAAGTACACTAAATTCGTTCATTTAATCAATTTGAGCTTCAGCATTAATTTTGGAATTGATTTTTTTGTTTAAATGATTTTCTTTTTTGTTAAATTATGTGTGAAAAAGTTTTTTAAATTATTTTAGCTTCTGGATTTTTCTTTTTGATGATACACACTGGGTTTGAACCAGAGGTGGGTTGCATTAAAATGACAAAGAAAACTGGAAGTGGCATTTGATTCCTTATTACTTTTTGATGAAAAACCTGTTCGAATTAAAATCCTAGCTGATCCTGTTTCGAAAATATGCATACTTTTCACTTTTTACGAAGTTTACTTCGAATTTTTGTAAGAAAATTACTTTGTCGCACTTGCATATGCATACGCACTCGTGCATACCCAAAATCACACACACTCACACAACGTACGTGTGTATACGTATGACATATATTATACTGTGTCCATGTACTAGGAAAATGTTTACAAAAAAGATTATGGTGAGTTTGAAACCTCTAAAGAAGGAATTGTAAAGAGACCTATCGTTTATGCAAATGCCACAGAACTTTTAGAATTGCTCTATGACAAGCGCAATATCGATTTGACTAATGCTGATATTAAAATAAAATTGATGGTAGATGGCGGAAAAGGTTTCTTTAAACTTTCATTATCAGTTATAACAGATGAAGATAATCAAAATCAAAACAACAAAAGCGCTTCGTACTCGGATGGTGGAAGCGTAGCAAGAAAACACAATTATAATAGCGTGTATCGATTAATTTTACTGGCAATTGTGCCGAAGATAAAAGAGACGTATGAAAACTTAAAAATTTTATTTGAGTTAACGCAGGTGAATCAGATACCTTATAAATTCATCACAGATTTTAAACTTTTATTAATTGCTATTGGACAACAAACTGCATCAGCCACGTATCCTTGTCCATATTGCTACATTACTTTAAGTGAACTACAACCACGCAATTCGAAGCAATTAAATAGCGAAGAATTCAACAGCGATTCGAGTGATGATGTTATTATTTTAAAAACATTCAATGATTTTACACAAAACTATTTAAAATTCAAAAGCGTAGAGAAAAAAAATCTAGTAAGGGAATTTCACAGTATAGTTAATTACCCTCTTTTAGTAGCAGAAGGAGATGAAGAAGACGCCAATATGTACGTTCTTGAGAAGTGCCCTCCTCCGGAATTGCATTTATTGCAAGGATTGGTGAATCAATTGTTTTGCAAGGGTGTACTTCCGGCTGTAGGTCATGAAAATGCTGTGCTTTGACCGAAAAAATTAAAACTAGTTGCTAAAAACTACGATGGTGAAATTTTCGAGGGTAATGCATGCAGAATGCTCATAGAAAATGCTGATGGATTAAACGACCCTGAAATTTATAAAGAAAGTGGACATTTTTGATTGCAGCCTTTCATCGCCCCGTTTAAGGCAATGATTAAGATTGTAGAAACTTGCTTTTCTACAAAAAAGGCTGATACGAGCGAACTGGATAAAAATTTAAGAGAATTACGCACAGCTTTTGATAGTACGGGAGTATCAAAGACATTAAAAATCCATGTTCTTTTAGATCATTTGAAGGATAGCCTTCTGTACTTAAGCAATGATGGCTTGGGCGTATGGTCTGAGCAAGCGGGGGAATCCGTTCACCGAGAATTCTCAATATATAGGGAAAGATTCAAAATAAACGCTATTAATGATCCATCTTTCGTAGAGCGTTTATTTAAAGCAGTGGTTACGTTTTCTTCCCACCACTTATAAAAATTTATTACTAAAAATGAGATAATTATAGTTATATGCGTGTATGTACAGTGGATTAGGCCTATAGGGGAGACCACTTTAAAAAAAACGCGTCTTGATATTTATCTCATAGATGGTATGGAAATAAAATCTATATATTATATCTATACTATATCTTATGAAGAGATAAACTATGTAAAAAGTGGAAAGTATGCATATTTTCGAAACAGGATCAGCTAGGATTTCAATTCGAACGGTTTTTTCATCATAAAGTAATAAGGAATCAAATGCCACTTCCAGTTTTCTTTGTCATTTTAATGCAACCCATCTCTGGTTCAAGCCCAGTGTGGATAAACTGTGGGATATTTTTGGTTGTGAACTTGCTAGATTTAGAATTTAAGAATAAGTCGACTTTATTGTAACTATCTCTGTTTCGGTGTTATTCACAACATTACTTAGGATTTTATTTTTGTCTTACCAACTGTTTTAAAAGTTTATTTTCAATCAATAATTTTTCTTATTCCAAATCACTTAAAACTTCTCAGCGATGGCTTGGTCGGTAGAGTGTCAGGCTCGTAATCTGGAGGTCCCAGGTTAGATTCCCGGCTCCGGACGATTGATACAAGCACCACTGGTACATAAAAAGCATAAAAAGAGCGACGTTAAAATAATAATAAAAAAAAATTTTAACCTTCTAAATTTTGATTAGTCGTACTATTTAAGATATCAATTAGATGGTCTTCCTTAATTTTATCAGTTTATTTAAGTTTTATTACAACTTATCCTTTTTAAAGGTTAATTTTAAATCTTGATGTTCAGGACAAATTACTAACACATTGCTAATCCATTTCACATTTTTTATGTTCTTTAAAGCACTTTGGTGATATACACTTTCACATATCAGACCCATCACCGTAGTTACTTTAGGTTTTGGATGACATTTATAATATATATCAGGATCGGGGTAGGGAGGCAAGTCATCCTCCGATGCTACATTGGCCTCATTTTCCAGTACGAAAATTAAACGTAAATTGAACAAAAAATTTTACTTATAAGTTATTAATAATATAATGTATTTAAAAAATTAAGGATTGTTTTTAGTTGTTATAAATAAAAATTATTAATTGTTAAAATTGAATATTCTTTTTCCAATTTTAACCCAGGCTTGTCCATTTAATCTATCATATGAGTATAGAAGACGGAAGGAAGGGTTGTTTGGGAGTCATGAACGAAATGAAAGTATGTTTTGTTGTAATTTTGCTATTTTGTTTTTATATACAATAATTGTAATGAATTCACTAATTTTTCTACGTGCAGTGAACGAAACTTAAAAAATTGTTTTAAAAATTCTTGAATTGTGTAAAAAACAGCTAAATAATATTTTGTTGAATAATATTGAGATACATAGATGTATATTTTGACATGCACGCAAATTTTATTTTAGACGAAGGTTTCTCAATCTTGGTGAATAAAACCATACATTTAATTAGATGGCGAGGTTTCGATGACTTTTTGAGAAACCTGCGTTTGAAATATTGAATTAATATTAAACAGTTTATTTTTTAATTTCAACCTAGACCTATTTGTTTAAGCCAATGTTAAAAGTCGACAGTCGACAGAGTTCCCTCGGAATTTTTTGTGTTTTTCACAAAATCGCTGAAATGGACAAAGTGCCTTTTTGATCAATGTGATTAATAACTACTTGCCATAATTTATACACCTACCAAATTTGGTGGTCCCGTTAAAGTGTAGGTTTTACCACTTCCCGTTTGTCCGTAACAAAAGACAGTGCATGTAATACCATCTAAAGCCATCTCTATCAAACGTTTGATACCTGAGTACTGAAATATATCTTCTTGTCTTGCAGTAGGCTCGAAAACAACATTGAAAGCAAATGTTTTGCCGCTTTTTTCATAGTTATTATTCGTTTCATTACACTGAAAAAATGTACTATAATTAATTGTGTTGTGCAACAGAATAATTAAACAAAAATAGTTACTGCTCTTTGGTCAGTGAAAGGAATCGTATGCTTAGAATAATTATCTACAAAGAAAAAGTACACATGTGCAATCGACACTAAAATTACATTGAATTGAAACCTTATATTGACCTTTGAATTAAATACTTGCTTCTATAAAGTATGTATAAGTGAAAGTTGCAGCGATATAAAAACCTAAGAAAAAAGAATTTTAAGATTAAAGATTTTGAAACATTCAATGGTTTAATCAGTAAATTGGTTAACTCGTACCCTAAAGTTTCGGACTGGATTTGTAATCTATTACAATTAATATAAGCTCAACTAGGAAGGTATATACCCTGGGAATGAATTATTTTTTACAACTGCTTCCCATACAGAGACATTCTTGTAAATATTCAAATATTGCAATAAATGCTTTAAAAGTACGACGATATACAATATATACATACATATATATATATATATATATATATATATATATATATATATATATATATATATATAATTTGAACAATAAATAAATATTATTAAATAAGTAATTCCCAGGAACAAGTTCGCTTGGATGCACGGTGTGGAGGAAATAGTAATATGTCGGCGGGAGGGGGGAGAACACAATAATTACAAAAGCATGTAAATTAAAATATAAACATTTATTTAAATTTAGTTAACAAAACTGGCCATCCTGTCCTTGTGCCACGACAACAATTTTCGAGTGCGGTATTGTCCTCCTGATTGTCCCGTTGGCAGTTGAATGTAAAGCATCCATTTTACGTTACTACTCCTTTCAGATACTGTATCTTTAAGGATATTTAAAAAATATTTTCTATTTCTGATGGGGTTAGAGACAGATCTGTTTTTATGTTCAGGTTAGCCTCATCTACTGCTGAATTCCAGTCAGCAGACGATGGTGCGAAATTACGTCTAATTTCGCACCTAGCTAACCTATCTCTAATAATTTTACAATCCACGTTTATGTTTATCCCTATTTTGCTCGTGTATACAGTGATTCTACCGTCATTGGTTGTAACGGTAAGGTACTGTTTACCTCACCGTTTGACGAATTCGAGCAACACGAGCGAACAGTATCATAATGTTCGCATCGGTTCGAGCCGGCGAGATTCGGCTCGGCTCGGTTCGTTGTAGCTACACGGGCGGGATCGACTTCGCGCGCGAAAGATTCGCGCACGCACCTGATTAGAGAGGTAAGGGGGAGATTCGCGCGCACGAGATAGAGTGATAACCACCTTCTTACGTGACAGGTGTGATCCCCCCGCGTCCCGTGTTCAGCTTCGCCGTGCCGTGATTTGTGCCGTGCGTTTTGTGTGCGTTTCGACTGCAGGCCGATCCTGCATTTGCAGTGAGTGGTGCTACACCGTGCATCTGCCTGCAGCCACACAACCCCGGTGCACGGGCGAGCGGACAATCCGTCCGACACCGCAGCGAGAGTGAGAGAGAGAGAGAAAGCAACCGATCGGCTGGTCGTTGTTTACCAACGACTACAGCAGCGTACAAAGTAAGTGGTACCACTTCACGCGATCGTGTTTTTTTATTCGCACTTAATCGTGTTGCTTTATACCAGTCCCGTTGACTGGATATATTATTTTAGTTCGCGATATTTTATTCCCCTCTCTCTACAAGTCGGCCGTTTACCGACTTGTAATTCAAAGCGTAGACCTCGGCGACAATCAGATATTTTATTTGTTATCTTTCATTATATTTATTTCAATAAATTCATATTATTATTAAAATTCAATCCGGTGTTCGATTAATTGAATTTAACCACGTACGATTCCTTCCGTAATCCTATGAGCTCGTATATTTCTGGTTGACAAGTGCTCGACGCGATATCCCTGTTTCGCGGTCAATTTCAGATTTGAATTTTACCTGGTTGTTATCTGAAACAGTAACTCGGTTTCAGACTAACATTTAACAGATTTGGTAGAACGGACAGGTAACCGTCGCCGCATCGCGGGAAAAATATGTTTATTTAAATACGGTAAGTTTAACCGTACCGCTGAGCAGCCGCGATATTAAAATAAACATCCGCGCGGCAACCAAACTGTTACATGGTATTATTTATGCTGTATCGTATTACACCAGCATCTATTGCTGGTGGTAAAACCAATAAGTCTTCACCCAATATCAAATCAAGATCATCACCGTGGTGAGACATTGTTTTTAACATAAAGTAACTTATATTATAAAAAATTAACTAATTATATTTTTAGTAGCTCATTTTAGCTCATTCGAAATAAAATCCCTTAACTCTTGTTTCATTAAAATATATTTTGTAAATTAAACACACCAAGCAAAAATCTAATAAACTAATAATCTAATAAAAAATCTAATAAATAATAAAAAGAAAAAGATTTTCAAGCTAAGCTAACTAAATCAGAATTACTTTCCATTAATCCATCCACAAAAAAGCAAGCTTGCGTTATAATGAGCTGTGCACTATCAGGAAAATAAAATACAGCGGGAAACATGTATATGTAATTATTAATTATTAATTGCTATTCTATGTGTATATGCAGCATTATGATTCTGGGAAATAATATGTATAACCTTTATTAATACACTAAAATATTCATTAAATATTTATTCTTATATTATTAAAATCAATAAATATTGGGGTATATGTACAAAGGAAATGTGCAGTTGGGATATAATATAAATAGTAAAAATTAGTTGGGTTTTAGCAGGGTAGCAAAACAAAAAAATTAAATATAAATTATTTAATTCAACTATTATTAATGAAAAGCAATATTGAAAAAATCAAATTTTTCGTTGCAATGGGTAAACAAGGCAACTAAATTTAATTACAATTATTTATTAGGTTAGCGATTAATAATCCAAGCAACAAAAATGGGTTAAATTCAGTAAGCATTAATTATTTATTATATCAAAGGAAAACCAATTTCAACCAAACGTGATACAGCAAAAGGTATTTGAAATACCATGAATATTTTGCATATGTATTCAAAAGAAATTATTATGCTTTAAGAAGCTTTGAGTTATTATTATAACTATAAAATGCAAGTTTTGTGTTATTCATATTATATATTACAAATAAAAGAAATATATGTATTTTCTTATCGAAAGAACCGTAAAGAAAATTAAACACTTGCTTAGTACAGCTGTATAAGCTAAAAAGAGAGGGGAAATGAATTATACAGGGTGATATATATTTCGGTTCAGGAAATTAATTCGAGTATAACCCCGTCGGAATTTTTAAAAAATATTAATTAGATGAGGAGAAATTAATTTTTAAAATGGGCCAATCAAAGGCCGGATTGGAGAAGAAAGTTGTACGACGTTGCCGCGCGAGACTAATGTAATAGGTGAACGGGCGAAGCGGCCAAGGCGCCTGAACATAGCTAATGCGTAAATGATTTTTATTTAAACCAACAAAACGTTGCTTTTTTACAAAAAATCTGTCTTTTCAAGATGTTTTCCTTTGCCTCCGTCAGATCGTATATAAGTTTTTCAAGTTTTTATTTAAGTTTGAATTGGACCGCAGACTAATAAATTCATTACTTCTATTATTAATTTATTTCCTGAATCTATGATATGGGTGCGTTATAAATATGAGATTATAACAGATTTTAATCTCATCGTATATACATTAATTTATTGAAAAATATATGACGAATTTTAAGACAATAAAATTTTTAATTGAATTAAGTTTTGGGTACAATATAGCCAATAAATACGTTTACCATAAAGATATATCACTTAATATTGGAAATATATTAGTTAATTTTGCAAGTATATTGGCAATAATATTGCTAGTGAAATAATTCCTAGTCCATGTAAAATGAAATTTAGCTCAAGCTTCAATTCTCCGCTTAAAAAACATAATGCCACCGCTAGCGCTCTCCAATGTTCGCGCACATCAAATTTCGTATTCGCGGAGTAAGCCCGCCGCGGGCGCTCTCCGACGTACGCGATCATCAAATTATGTTTTGTCGTTAAAATTACAGTTCACTGTGTTTCAGACTTAATAAATATATTGGGAAACTCGTGCCAAATGTTTAGGATAATAATTGCAATAGTCTGGCTGTTGAATTGAATTGAGTGTTTAATATACAAAATGCCAATGAATAACTACCATAAATTCGCAATATATTGGTAATATATCGGCGATAATATTGCTAGTAAGTTAATTCCGAGTCAGTGTAAAATAAAATCTAACTGAGCCCTCGATGAAGTTTTATAATAATCTGGGAATCATCTAGCTATAGTATATCTATAATATGTTTACGTTTACCAAATATTTTTAAACTGATTTTTTATAATATATTAGTATATGCTGAACAAATCGATATAATTAAAATTAATTGAATCATATCATTACTAAAAATCGGTATTATGAGAAATCGACGATTTATGTCACGCATCTTAATAATTATTCAGATGACCAAAGAAAGACGTTCATTAGCGTTTACATCCACTTGAGGTAATAAAAGATCATCGATTCGTCGGTAGTATTGACAATTTAGTAACAGTCAGATTTTGAGGTTCTAATGTTATAAAATATCGTATGAAACTATTGTCGAAGACGTTTCTTTACCTTGGTCGATGTTTTCACTCGCTTCACTCGTGCAAACAACCTCGAGGAAGGTAGAAAATCATCCCCCACAACAGTGTCATATATATACTATTTAATACAAATGTTCCAGAAAAGTTTTACACCATAAAAATGAATAACAAAATATATTTTTTTGACCTGACTCTAACCTTATAGCATCTCAAAAAAATTTTCATAGTAAATTCCATTTGAAAAATTTCACTTTTTGGAGGTTAAAATAACTTTCGAACATATTATTATATCAGTGCCTAAATTTTGATCTGAGCATTTGACGTGATATAGCATATTATATACTGATTCCTACTAATCTACTCGACTGTTACTGACCACTGCAAATAGGTTGTTTATATTGCATTTAATTAAGAAAATCTACCATATTTTATAGATAAATTCAGCGTATGATACAATGATGATAGCTACTTTAAAGCAATTTTTTATTATTTTCGATATAAACCCAACATATGTGTTTGATTCATTGACAAGTGGAAAAATCAAGGTACAAGATGCGTGGAATCGTCGGGTTCCCGATAGCCAAGTGGTAAGGCAACTGCCCGGTAATCAGTAGACTGTCGGTTCGATCCCGACCTGGAGACGTTGATTTTTTTTTTCTTTCTCGATCATTCCTTAATTAATTTTCTAATACCTCTGGCAATATTTAAAACTTAGCGATATGCGAGTAAGTTGCTAATAAAGAGGGTTTTGTGCACTATTTGAATAAATATTGAGTTGCACAAATTGGCTCGGAAAGACCGAATAATATATACTTTCTAATAAGTGGGAAAATCAGTTAGTAATTTTGTAACTTTTGTAACTTTTACAGTGGTAACTATAATTCCGCATCCGTATTAAAGTTACTAAATAACAATATTTATTTTCTATAAAGGCAATATATGTGTTTGATTCTTCGGCAACTGTATAATATTTAATAATTATATGAACTGTAATGGGTATAGGATTTTTTTATTTCAAGGTTGGGTGAAATGAATGTTTTATATTTATACTGTAACGGTCACGCTGGGGATTAGGGCGGGCGTCAAAGGCGAAATAAACAATTATATTTAAGTAAAATAATATTAATTTATTAATAAAATAAAATAGTGTTTGGGCGCCAGCCGCGTACGATCGCGGCGAATGTAATAGACTATGCTTGGCTGCGTGCGAGCTGCGACGACTGGCTGCGCGAGGGGAGGGAAGGGGAGGAATGAAGAAGCACATTCACGGTCAGGAGAATACCTGTGTTCACCCACCTTTGCTCAATAGAGATCGTCTCCTGGAGTTGCTGCTCTGCGGTCTATTATCCGCGCACACACACTCTGGAATAATCGATATAAAATCGGTTGTGAATTGGTATATCGGTTCTGCTATGATGCCTCGATGGCGTTCCAATGAGCTCTCTCGAGCTCGGGCTCGTTCGCTGCTTCGTTGCTCGGGCCCGACGTGCGCGCGCAGCCTCTCGCGTCGAGTCACCCGTCCGCCGCCATCGTCTCGCGCGCCTTGTGTAGTGAGTGCTCGCGGCCATGTTTACCGAAGCGGACGATATTGCCTGGGCTGCTGCTTCCCACGGAGAGGACGGTGTTTCTGGTGATACTGATGACCAGGTAAGCCTTTATGATCGTTCCTTTATATTAACTTATCAGCTAATAAGTCTACTCCGTTACAGGTGCAGACGGGACGGCCGATACTCGACTCTTCTCTCTTACTCACTCTCACGGTGGCCGCTCAGCTGGTGCACGTCGGTCCTTGCTGCTGCTGTTCTTGAAGGTTGCGTTGCTGCGGGGATTTCTGGCTGCTTCCTGGGTAAATATCTAGCTCTCGAGGGAGTGCTGCGTATTTAATATTAGTCATTCATTGAGAGTTATGGTAATGTTATGATTACCATAACCTCACTTCTATCCTCTCCTAGCATGTAGCTGTCAATTACTGTGTGCTTCCTTGTCTCCTCCTGATTGAGATTATTACTAAATACTTAATATGTTACAGCTTCCTGGATTTCTTGTTGCTGCTTGTGCTGCTCAGCCTGGCACCCTGGACCATCGTAGGCTGATTCTCTGGCCCTGGTGCGATGCCTCCTGGAAGCCGTTTAGTCTCTCCTGATATGCTGCCTCATTGTGCTACATTGGAGGAACCAGGGGAAATATTGGGAATTTGAGGAGCTTATGGTTAGGTTAGGTAGGTTTAGAGATGTGAGGGTAGGTAGGCTAGCTTATATTGTGACTCGCTCACTTATTAATTTTGAAATACCTTGTCACAACACATTTACTTACATAATTATAAAAACCATGTTTATTATGATGGTGAATATTGTTCTCTATACTTATACTTATTGAATACCTCCTTTAACATTTCAATGAAACCAATGTATCAGTTCTTTGGCAAATGTATAAGTTATTTAGAAATTTTGTAAATTTGATATGTATAGTAGTTTTTTATTTCAACGCTGAGTAAGATAAATGTTTGATAGTCACCATGTTCAAAATAATTAAAAATGGAACACAATGTTACATTTAAGTGGATCTCTATCGTTTTTCATTCTTATTATAGTTGCTAAACCTATTTTTTTCTATAAAGCCAATATATATGAGTTCGATTCTTTGGTAAGTATATAATATCAAAATGGAATCGACAAGTATTTCTGTAGAAAAGTAACACATTTATTTCAGAAAAGTATATGTCCTGCAATTATTTGGCTTACAATATTTGTTTTTTTTATTCGAACAAAACTTATCTAATACATAATTCAAGCGTTAAATATCGAAAAACACCTTCTGCGACGGTGTGAACATTCGCAAGTATAGTTTAATTTCTATCACACTTTGGCAATTGATATTGAATACTTAAAACAATAACAGTTTAACTTTTTCGATTCTTACAAAGTTTTCGCAATAGCAAGTACTGAAATCAAATTAGATTCGATAAGTATCTGTTGATAAATGTCACATTTTTTCAGTCAGGTATATACTACACATAAATTATTTTATAATTTTTAGCCCTGCTATGTTATACAGCAATAAATACACAATAGTATTTATAATAATATTCATTTGTACGAAATTAATTTCTTCAAATATAATAAAATAAATTTTCTCTTTTTTATTGTTTTTAAATAAAGTAATACTTGGCAGACTTTTCAATAATTTCTGTGTTAAATTAATTACTTATGAAGACTTCCCAACATACTTATTGGATGACATTTTATGAAACTATTATACATACTTATCTGTTTAATTTTGGGAGACTTCTAAAATACCTGCTGAAATAGTTCCCAAGATACTGTTTGCGAAACATTTTACTATATTCTTTTGATCCTTCATAAATAATTTTCACATACATTCTAGAGCGAGATACTTTTTAAAGGATATTTTTTAGGAGCCCATATGTCTTAACTATGCTATAAACTTAATACAGAATCGAACTTTTTTGTATAAAATTATCTACTTATATTTTTATTGTTTCATATAAAATATGGATAGAAAGTTAGAAAATACTATTATAAAATACCCTGAATCAAATAGCATTCTTACTGCTCATGTCTATTAGATGTAATACTGAGATCCGACAAAATACAATAGTAGTTTCGTAGAAGTATTTCTAAGACTTGCTAGCGGTAAGAACACGCATAGCAATAAGTACCAAACACCCACCCAACTTTCTCTATATTTTAGCAATATATCTCACAATCTTTGGTCGTACTTTCACCACATGGTACCTTTGTTAGATTTCTGCCATACAAGAATCGTATATTGCTTATAAATTTGTAATATTCTGATAGCTAATCAATATATTTGTAGTGCCTAGCCAATACATTCGCAATATATTAATCATGTAATAATAATATACTCATAATATAATGGTAATCTGTTGGCAATATATTAGTAATATATTGATCATATAGTGAAAATATAATTCGAATACATTGTCAGTATATTGGTAATATATTAGCAATGTATTGGCAATATATTGGCGATGTATTGGAAATATGTTGGCAATGTATTAGCAATATATAAAGAAAATTGCCAAAGAGACGCTGGACCCATACAAGCTCCAAATGGTCCATGTCTTGAGGGATCCCGATAGACTTAAAAGGATGGAATTTGCAGCAACAATGTTACGAAGGCACTGTAGAGATCCTGAACCAATGCGGCGGAACTGCTTCACCGATGAATCAACCTTTACACAGTGTGGCATGCTCAACAGACAAAACCACCGTAACTGGGCACCGGAAAACCCGAGGTGGGTTCGTGAAGTCGAAAACCAGCGTCGCTGGAAAATTAACGTTTGGGGGCATAGTTAGGGATCGGCTTGTAAGCCCGTATTTTTTTGACGGAAATATAAGTTGAAAAAACTATTTACATTTCCTGGAAAACGAGATGCCCCGTCTTCTAGAAGGGAACCCTGTAAATATAAGTACAATGTGGTGGTTACAATATGGCGCACCAGCCTACAACACAAACGATGTCCAACTATGCCTGACACGTTACTTGCAGCGGCGTTAGATCGGCAAAAATGGACCCTCCGTTAAGTAGCTGCCGCAATCACCGGACCTCAACCTGTTGGACTTTCACCTTTGAGGGCGGATTAAGGATATCTGCTACCAGGAAAAGCACACAACTCGGGAAAATATGCTACAATCAACATTACCGAGTTGCAGAAGGCAAGAGAACATTTCATCAAACGCTTGCAATGTGTTCTAGAGCATGCAGAGGGAAATGTTTAACAATACATGTAAATAAATGTAAATAATTGTACAAAAATAAAATTAAAGTGATGTTAATTAAAGTTAAAGTGATGAATCATATTGTACGCTATTTATATCGGAAAGTACTTTACAATATTAAGGCTAAATGTTGAATTTTACACAGCATTACCTCCTACATTTAAAGTAAAAACGTTAAGTCAAAAAGACGATAATTTCAGATATCAATAATATGAACCTCTATCCCCCAATGAAAAAGCACGTTTAATCAAAAAAAGTTTTCTTCGGACGCATGCTCTGTCCACGTAGACTTAACCCATTAACGACCAAAACTGTCAATTTTACATCATGATTTCGATGCGAAATTTCATGCATGTAATCGAGTCATAAATGGGTCTCGTACATGATTTCTTATGTATTTTTGTCTGCAAAATCCGAATCCGTTGTTAAACTTAAAAAATTTTGCCTTTAAAAAAAAATATGGCCTTTTTTTGCAAAAAAAATAGCAAAAAATCTGTCATTCTAAAAGTTTACGATTTTTTTCAGACATAAAACGCGACAATATATGAAGTTGCGTTCAACTATCGGTGCACAAAATTGCTGAAGTTTAATGGGCAATTTTTATAAGTACGATTTTTTTTCCAAATGGCGGCTACAGGACCCAAACCACATAAACGTCACCGTAAATCTTTACCATTTTTTTTCTCGAAAACTATTGACTTTAGTTAAAATTTTCAAAAAGTTAAAAAGTCTTATAATTGATGAAAGAATGCTAGAAAATTTTTCCAAAATGATTTGAGAAAAATTTTGAAAATTTCAATTTTTCCGATGTTTGAAAAAAAAAGTTTTTTCCAAAAATTCTGAAAAAATTTTCTAGTATTTTTTGATCGATTCAAAGACATTTTTATTCTTTATAAATTTTTATAAAAGTTCATGGTTTTCGAAAAAAAAAGATTCTAAGCATTCACTTTTAGTACTAGTAAGAACTGAAATTTTACAAACTGCTTACATGAGATCTATGTATAATGTGTATAAATAATCTTTCCACATAATTTTTATATAATCTTTTCGAATAAATCATTTTTAAACAATTAAATACTTTTTTAAGTATATCGTTGTAAAGTTGTAAGCTTTCGTAAAATTTGACTTACAGTTTCAGCTCTGCTGTTTTAGAAATAAATTCTCATACTAAGTTTTACGTGCATAAATTAAGTTGAATCATTATTATCTATTATTTGTTATATTTAAACCTTTAAATGTCACGAAAACGAAATAAACGGGCTGTTTCTTCCGATTCTCTTTCAGTAAACAATGTCTATTCTTGCCATGTCTTACTGCAATAGATAAACAATTTTATAAAATAATATAATAATATTCATTTGTCAAAATTAATTTCTGCAAAACTAATAAAAAAATTTCTCTCTTTTTTATTCCCTTCTAAAAAATATTTGTCGATACCAATTTGATTTCAGTACTTTCAAATGCTGAAACTTTCTACGAAGTTAACGCAAAAAATATATTAATGATTAATTAAAAACAAATTTATGGTATAGTAAAAATACTTATCGATTATTCCACTCTGAATGCAGTACTTTGTATTGTATAAAGTTTTATACAGCTTCAGCACAAAGTATATAAAAAAATGTTAAATTGAAATAATAGTAAGTAGAAAAAAGTGGGAGTAGAAATTCAAGATTTCTTTTATCAGATAAAGTTTTTTAAACTGTGATTAGAAACCATACTTGCGAATGTTGACACCTTCGTGGAAGGTGTTTTATAAATTACTATCTAGAGACACAAATTGAACATTTAACATGTAATAATAACGAATAAATAAATTATTGAAAGTGAAACCCTAATAAATAAATTAGAAGTTTCTGTTTATGTGGACAAAATTTGTAGAATACTATTCCGAACAAATGTTTGTATTCAATTGAATTAATAAATATTTGTATTTGTAAAGATAAATACTTGTTGATTCAATTTTATTTCAGTATTTTCAATTACAGAAACTTTTTATGAAGTTAACGCAAAAAAATATATAAATGATTAATTAAAAACACGGTATGGTAAAAAATACTTGTCGATAATTCCGCTTTGATTTTAGTACTTTCTATGGAGTAAACTTTTTATGGAGTTTAAGTAAAATATATAAATGTTTAATTAAAAACAAATTTATGATATGGTTATAAATACTTATCGATTGTGTTGTTTTGATTTCAATAGTTTCTATTGCAGAAACTATTTTTGGAGTTTAAGCAAATTATATATAATGCCTAGTTAAAATAAAAATGAGTAATAAAAGACGGTAAGGTTTAAAGATTTTTGTTAACAGTTAACATTTTTGAAAGTGCAATTTGAAACTATACTTGCGAACGTTGACACCTTCGTGGAAGGTGTTTTATAAAGTGTTTTACAGAGACACTAATTCAATGTTAAAAATTTAATAACAAATAAACAATTTATTGAAATATGTAAATGTTTAAATAAAAATAAATTTATGATATGGAAATTAATACTTATCGATTGTGTTCCTTTGATTTCAGTAGTTTCTATTGCAGAAACTATTTATGGAGTTTAAGCAAAATCTATTCTATATTATTAAAAAAATTTCGTCGCCGCCGCCGCCGCTGTTTCAGAAATTTCTGAAGAATTTCTGGTATAACAAGATACGTCCCTGTGGCCTCACGTACATATAACATGACGTGTAATCACGTGTTTATTACAGGTGGTCGCGAAATAGAGAGTATGTTCCATTAGACTCTACAACTATCTATATTATTAAAATCTATATAAGACTTATTAAAAAAAATCTATTCCATCTATATTTTTCAAACAGCTGCGGCGGTGGCCGCTGGACGTAAAATTGGAATATACAGGGTGGTCTTTTTCAATCGTATATTTTACAGCTTGCAGGCGTAATGGGACTTATGTATCAGTGTACGTTGGACTCGAATTGCAGGCTATTAAACATTTGAATTCTGAATTTTAACTCGAGTGTGGGTATCTATGGGTTGATGTGTATATAATACATGATACATGAGTGTGTGAGATACTGAATGATTCAAAAGTGCCCCCTATAGACAAAATTTTAATAAACAGGGTGATCTGTTTGAATCATGTTTATGCTACCCTTTATGTATACATAATTTATGCGTGGATTTATGCGTGGGTGGATGTGCATGTAAAACGTAAAACTTGAGTGTGTGAGGATGGATAGGTGCATGTATGTGTATCTGAAAGTATATGTTGGTGTGTGAGGGTGGATGTGGGTAGGTAGAAGTGAGTATGTATTTGTTGATGTGGATGTGTGCGGGTAAGTGTGGATGGTTGGATATGGGTGTGTGAGCATGCGCATGAGATACAGAGTTCAAATATACCCATGTTTTTGAATCATGTTTGTGCCATCCGGTATATATACGTTACGGGATTTCTATATACAGGGGACAACGGACCCGAATTGCAGACTTCTACACATTTGAATTCTAAATGTTAAAATTAGCATGTGCGTGTGGGTGGATATGCATGTGAAACGTGAAATGTGAGTGCATGACTATCGGTGGGTAGTGGCGAGTGTGGGTGGTGGGTGTGTGTGGAAAGGTGTGGATGGTTGGATATGGGTGTGTGAGATGCAGCATGATTCAAAAATACCCGCTATAGACAAAATTTGAATATAAGGGGTGATCATTTTGAATCAAGTGTTTGTTACCCTGGATGTATACTTTCTAGGATTTATATATACAGCGGATGACTGACCCGAATTGCAGGCAAATACAGATTTAAAATCTACACTTTGACACGTGTGTAGGTGGATGTGAATGTGAAACGTGAAACTTGAGTGCATGAGGATGGATAGGTATATGTATGTGGATTTGGAAGTGGATGCAGGTATGTGAGGGTGGGTGCAGGTAGGTGTAAGTGTGTGTATGGGTTGATGTGGATGTGCGAGGGTAGGCGTGAAGGGTTGGATGTGGGCGTGTGTGGGTAGATGTTAGTGTGGGTGGGTAGATGGGGACGAGTACAGGTAGATGTTTGGGTGTGAGAGTTGGTGTGGGTGAGTGAATGTGGATATGTCAGCATATGTGCGATGATATAGAGTGATTCAAAACTACCATCCAGTTTGCATATATTTTTACATTACTATTACATATAAACAGAAGTTATATAATTTATTTTCTATACAGTGTGTGATATCGAATAATATCGTTCGACACACTTGTGAGAGGATATTTTCTATTTACATACTTGTACTGAAAACTACAATTTTCAACCTTTTGAAGCAAGTTTATTTTTAAAATAAAATTTATAATACTATAAATTATAACAAATGCACAATTTTCAAGCCGCAATCGGGGATTGACGAGCGAAGCGAGTAGGGGGTACCCCCCTAGTATATATAATGCCTAATTAAAATAAAAATGAGTAATAAAGGACGGGAGTTAGAATTAAAGATTTTTGTTGTCAGATAACATTTTTGAAAGTGCGATTGAAAACCATACTGCAAACGTTGACACCTTCGCCGAAGGTGTTTTATAAAGTACTTTCCAGAGACACTAATTCAATTTTAAAAATTTAATAACAAATAAACAATTTATTTATTAATATATATATATATATATATATATATATGTTTAAATAAAAACAAATTTATAGTATGGTACAAAATGTTAGTAATACTCTTTAAATAAATAAAATTTCATGTAAATATATTTGAGATGTTAAATTCTTTTACTGGGCTATGTATTTTTCGATATCCTTTTCGTCTCCTATAAGTATATATATGCCTACACAAAAAAGTTGAGACTGAGCTATAGGGGAAAACGAACGAGTGAGTGAGACGGGTGCATGGAATATTGCCTACTCTGTAATTTTGCCTACTCGCATGAAGTTACGTATCGCATGAAGTTACGTATCGCATGAAACTCATCCGCGACAGTATGCGCCTCAGAGCGCGCCAAATTCAAACGCTTTAGAACATAATATTTTAAATAACTAATATTTGATTGTTATTAATAAATAAAAATAATTTAAAAGTGTCCATTGAATGTAAATATATGCGTGGATAAATAATATAGCGTAATTAATACGTAATACTGCAAATAATAATACAATTAATTAAACAATAATAACTTACTATATTATATAATATATAAAAAAAAATTAATTAATTGTATATTAATATTCCATTTATTGATTGAATTTATTGCATATTAAATTGTTAATAATAAATGTTATGCTATAGAAAATTTTTTTATACACATACATATATAATATAACACGCGCATAAAATTAATGAATAATTAGTATTGTGCAAAAGAACAAATAAGGTACTTAAAATTGAGATACAACTACATTAATGTTCAATACTATTAACAATAATGAATAATTAAAGAATAACTAACAAATGCAGAAAAAGCATATAATGAACAACAACTTAAATATGTAATTATCCAAAATAACTGTAAATATAAATAATATAAATAATTATAAATACAATAGCAACATTAAATCTATTATATGATGTATGTATGCGATGCGAAAAAATGTTTTCAATATAATATATAAATAATAGCAATTAGCAATAGTAATTAGTGTAGGATTTGAAAATAATATGGATAATAAAAAACAGTGGATACAATAACGTATCTTAAAAATTGGAAGATATTTTTAAAACTAAGTAATTAAATTTGTTGATATAATACGGACACGTTTTGGGCCCTTTTCACATTTATCTTTATGGGTAAAGTAGACGTGCGGTTACCGAAGAAATTGTCGAACGCAGGGTAATACCGCGCGGAAGGTAAACGTGGAGTCGGTGCCTGCCATATAGACCAAGTATGGTATTCAGCGTATGCATCCACGGGCTAAAAATACTTGTTACTTACAATTTTTTTTCTTCTATTTTTTTTCATAAAATGTAAGTGACAAAATATATTAATTATTATACTGCTATTTCAAACGCTATATTGATTAATTAATATTTATTTCTAAGCTTCCCTAGGGGGCACAACTTAAATATAAGTTTTAAACGTATGGTATTAGAATGCTAAAATAGCCGTGGGGATTAAGGCGCGCGTCCGCGCACACGGCTTCTATGATACGCGATCGAATCCCGCGGGCTGCACTTTTTTTTTCCATAATCTTGTTTTTTACATGTATAAGAAATGTTATATAGATTTTATTACTATTATTATAACTTTTTATTTATAAACATAATTTTAAAATAGATAATTATTATATTTATATATAATATGCACAACGACGAGTATTATATGCAATTTAAGAATAACATTTTTGATTATAAATGTTGTGTACATTATTAAAATTTAATAAATTAGGGGGTTTTTATACAATTATAAAAGTCTCTTAAGGGTAGAGTATGGTCTAAAATTTAAAAAAAATCAATTTTTTTTTATTTTAGAAACAAGTTTAAAATGTTACGTAGAATATGCGTAAATAACGTTTAAAATTATAAAGCTTATGTGCTTACATAATTTCAACATTAAATAATCATTAGTTAATGCAATAAGTCATGTATTTTTATCTTTAAAGCTAAATAATTCAAAAACTATTTTTTATACATTTATAACATTCCTTGCAGGACAATTTTTGTCGTAGCCACCTGAAATTTTGCACTCATCTTGAGGTATGTATGAATCATAAAATTACACAGCCTTTTTTGTTTAAAATTAAATGAGACATTTTTATTACTACTTTTTTAATGAAAAATCTGATATTTTTTAGGCAATTATATAAACAAATTAGGTTTATCGAGCCAGAAATTGCATTTTTATAGATAAACCCTAATTTATTACATTTTAATAATGTACACAACATTTATAATAAAATATGATTTTATGCAACAAAAATGTTATTCTTAAATTGCATATAATACACCTCGTTGTGCATATTATATATAAATGTAATAATTATCTATTTTAAAATTATGTTTATAAATAAAAAGTTATAATAATAGTAATAAAATCTATATACCATTTCTTATACATGTAAAAAACCAAGATTATGGAAAAAAAAAGTGCAGCCCGCGGGATTCGATCGCGGGTCATAGAAGCCGTGTGCGCGGACGCGCGCCTTAATCCCCACGGCTATTTTAGCATTCTAATACCATACCTTTAAAACTTATATTTAAGTTGCGCCCCCTAGGGGAGTTTAGAAATAAATATTAATTAATCAATATAGCGTTTGAAATAGCAGTATAATAATTAATATATTTTGTCACTTACATTTTATGAAAAAAAATAGGAGAAAAAAAATTGTAAGTAACAAGTATTTTTAGCCCGTGGATGCATACGCTGAATACCATACTTGGTCGATATGGCAGGCACCGACTCCACGTTTACCTTCCGCGCGGTATTACCCTGCGTTCGTTAATTTCGTCGGTAACCGCACGTCTACTTTACCCATAAAGATAAATGTGAAAAGGGCCCAAAACGTGTCCGTATTATATCAACAAATTTAATTACTTAGTTTTAAAAATATTTTCCAATTTTTAAGATACGTTATTGTATCCACTGTTTTTTATTATCCATATTATTTTCAATTCCTACACTAATAAATTGCTATTATTTATTGTAACGGGGTGGGTACTGGGGATATGTAAGGCCCATGGTTAGGCCCAATCTGTCCCAACTTACCAACCTTAAGTGTGCAGTCCCACGATGCGGCCGGGAATCCCTTTGATTCCCGTGCAATGCCGTTAACAACGTCAAACACTCCGTTTGACTTATATACCGTGTGTTGGGCCCTATGCCCAAAATTGCCAACTAGGATAAACACCGGAGAGGACGGTATTCGTAGGATAGGACGTTAACCGGTAAAATATTATCAACAAGTGATATTATTGTTAATCGGCGAGAAAGATTGTCTTGCCGAGTCAATTTATTAAATTAACAAATAAATATTAATAAATAAACAATAAATGAACTTAAACAATTTACGGGGAGTCGTACCGATGACTACCCCCGAGGTCAGCGCGAAAAGAATCAGTTAAAAATCTATTTAACAGTAGATTACGAGCAACCGATCCGGATATGATCGGCTGCTTGACCTGGTGGCATACGTCACACCGTGTGACGTATGAATCTCTGACGTAGAGAGCTTTTACGTAGAAGCTTACTACGTCACGCGCGCCTTCTCTCGTGAAGTGGCTCCCGCGAACCACCGACCTTTCTATCCGTGCGGGTATTGTCACGAGAGGGGGGAAAGGGAGGAACGCTTCCTCACCTGGACCGTACCAGGTAAATTGGGACGCGAATATTAGATAGACACGAGGGTCTAAATGTGGTGCACCACTTACCGCTTGTCTATATATCGCGCCTCGGCGGGAAACGACTAGGTAAAGGAGAGACAGCTCGTCCTCGTGCTTATCTCTCTCTCTCACTCCTACGGTCGGGAAGGCGGCCGACTCTTCTTCCTTCTTTCTCACTGCCCGTGAGACGTGCTGCTCTGCACGCCGACGTGGAGGTTGGTGGGGAGGAACCCTCGCACCCACACACAAAAATGCACAAGTCTTTCGCTCGTTTATCCCGTAAAAAACAATCACCGGTCACCAACACCGTGTTGTTGTCGTGCGCGCGCGAAATCTCTACCGATACCCCTCTCGCGCACGATTCACGCGCGCGTTCCATGCGCGCGCATCACTCTCGATACTCTTTTCAGTTACTCACCTGATCGGTAACTCGCTTACCGTTATATTATATATTATATTGAAAACATTTTTTCGCATCGCATAAATACATCATATAATAGATTTAATGTTGCTGTTGTATTTATAATTATTTATATTATTTATATTTACAGTTATTTTGGATAATTACATATTTAAGTTGTTGTTCATTATATGCTTTTTCTGCATTTGTTAGTTATTATTTAATTATTCATTATTGTTAATAGTACATGAAATTTATTATTTCATTTTTAAAATCATTCCATGAAATTTATTATTTCATTTTTAAACTCATTCCATGGAATTTATTATTTCATTTTTAAAATCATCCATGCAATTTATTATTTCATTTTTAAAATCATTCCATACAATTTATTATTACATTTTAAAAATTCACCGTGTATGTGTGTGTGTGTGTGTGTGTGCGTGTGCGTGCAATTTTATTATTACAGAGAGACAGAAAGAGAGAGAGGTTAATCATACAATGAGATGAAGGAATTAATAGTAAACATTGTATATACACTTACTTTCATTGCCCTTGTACTCAGCCATTAAATGTCTTAATGGGTACAACCCTTGCATATTAAGGCGAATGATAAAAGTTCCTGCTGCTCTTACTGCCACTTCGTTTCCTCGAAAAAAAAGACGGTGTAGCTGAGCAATTTCTCGGAAACCGCAGCAGCCGAGGACAAAATTGAACTCCCGCACTAAACTCGCGCACTCCATACGCCTCACGCGGTGACGCCACGTCAAATCACATCTACGCCAAAGTCTCGCAGGGGGTTGCTTTTACGCACAATAATGATACACAGCATTCTTTCCACAGGGCTAAACATTTTTAAACTATTTTTCCTAAAAGACAAGATTTTGATATATAAAATAAAAGCTTTTCTCGTGCTGCGATGCAACTAAGACCACGCGGGAAAATAGAATGACGATTTTCAAATGTTCATACCTACTAAACGATTTTCCCACCTCTCGTTTCTTCATTTACGATATTACCGAACATGTATACACATGCGAACCAATTTTCTTACGCAGGTATGATACTACAGAGGTCCATCTGGTTTTTATTGAGGGTTCAGGTACAGATTCTTGGAGACGTGCACAACTAGCACTTTTCCTCCAACAATAAACTCTTTCGATGTGTTCGCTCGTATTTGTTTAGATAGGTCGATAACAAGTATTTTGTGCAGAGATGCGAGCACGGAAAAGATCCATCTGTTTTTTAATATATTTCTTATATACTTATGTTACGCACATTTTCCTAAAACCGTTAAAATCTTAACCCTCTATGAAAAAAGGAAGTTCCTTTTTTTTGGAACTTTTAGTTCTACTCGTGCAGTCCGAACATTCACATTGATATATCTTAATGAAATATATTATTAATAAACACGTTTGAATAATACAATTAACCAATAGTGTGAATAAGTATCTGTTTCATCTCGGTGGTTTATACGTTTGGTATATTGTGTTATTGAGAAAAAAGACTTATCAATAACTAAATTTTTAAAAATTAATTAAATCCCTTATTAAAAAGCTCTGTGTTGTTTAAGAAAAGTGCAATGGAAGTTTTTAGTGAAATAAACAATTGTGAAACGAATATGGATATAGATTGGATAGACCTGTTGTTGGACGGTATTACAAATGAATTGATACCAACGATAGCTCACGATTTTTCTACGATTAATCAACAAAATTTTCATACAAATGTAATAAACGAGAATTTTCAAAATCCGAGTACCACTCCAGTAAATAGTGAATGTTTACAAGAAGACGAACTTACGATTTCAAACGGTCTTTCATTTTTCTTATCGAGTTTTTCCAACACTTTAACACAAACGACAAATTCTTTGGGCGCATTAAATTCTAAGGAAATAATGATAAATTTACCTTGTCACGCTGCACTGGGGATTAGGGTGCAGGTGATGGGGATAATAAAAATAAGGAATATATAAAATAAAATAACTTATTATCCGATGCGATCTCTATAAAATAATCTGCTTACTTTAAGTAAATATTACGGGTGCCAGTCTCGTCCGCTACGCGGGCTCAAGCTCGGCTGCGATCGGCTCAGGGAGGGGGCGAATTAGGGAGGCGAAATGCGGCTCACTGCGGATTGCACGAGTGCAATCTATAATTTAAAAAGCACGAATCGTTAGCTGAATCGGTGCTACTCGTCCGCGACGAGTTTAATGTCGACCGACGGCGCGGCTGCGATACGCGATCGCGGGTCGAAAGCTGCTTGAATAAAGAGGGGGGGGGGGAGAAGGGGGAAACCGCGATAACTCGCACACACATAATAGGGAAGGCACGGAATTAAGTAATAAATAAAGGAGGCACAGATAGGAATGCAACAACCTTTGTTGCTACGCTGCTTTGCTTAATTGCTCCGCACAATACAATTTGGCACTCTCGCTTCACACTGTGGTTCGCACACCGGATCGGACGTCGTGACGCTACGGCGATCGGAAGAGCTCTGCTCTCCTCGGCGTGGTCGACGCATTGCCCATGTGCGCGCATGTAACATGGCCGCCGCATCGTCTCGTAGTGTACGCCTTGTCCGTTCCCGCAACAACAATGGTGCCGTTGACGACGACGTAAGCTGCCCGCCAGGTATTTTTCTCAGGTATTATTCCTTTCGTTTCTTATTGTTCGCCCATCGGCTAATAATCTCGGTGATTACAGGGCTGCGGGAGGTGTGTATACGCGGCACGTCGATACGGCTCGTGTATGTTGCTGCGGCCAATATCTCTTTCTCTCTCGCTCCTCTTGAGGCGCACGGCTTGACAGATGCAACGGCGGGCTCGGGCTGCTTGAACGGACACACGGCGATATCCAGGTAACTATCCACTTGGAAGACGGCTTGCTGTCTTTATTATTAATACTAATATTGTGTGTGTGTGAGCACTTATAATGCTCACCTAACCTCTTCACAAGTCCTCTCCTATACACACTTATTTAAGTAAGTGTGTGCTCCTATCTGCTCCCTTATAGTGAACATTACTACATTAACTGGTGCTTGCAGGTTCCCTGGATTATTGCTCGCTGACGGACTTCCTGGATTTATTGGCTTCTTCTTCTGGCTCGGTCTTCCTTGGCTTGTTGGGTACGCTGCTACTAGGTTCAGGACTTTGGGGCTCGCTGTCAACACCTCAGCATGCTGCTTCATTGGCTCTTCGTCAGGCTCCTTCTTAAATTATTTGAAAAGTAATCAATGCTTCGGTGAACTCCTTCTGTGTCCTGCTCGGCTGCTCCCCTGTGCACCTTTGTTAGTGGGCTCGGTGGTTTATTATATGTGTTAAGGAGCTCGGTTACTGGGAGGGTATTGTGGTTATTATTATAAGCTCTTAGGGAAATTCGAGAAGAATAGGTTTGATTAGGCTTGTATATGTGTGTGTCTGCTCGTACAGGGAAATAAGGTTTAGCTTAATGTCGCACTATATGACATGCATTATTTGCATTGTCACACTCGCCCCCACCAAACTGTAGTTACGCGGAGACGTAACTACCACAACAAAAAAAATTTTAATACCATTTGAATAAAATGGATTTCGCGTTCCGTATGTGTTGGTGGGGTAAGTGTGCTATCAAATAAATATAAATAATTAATAAACGCTTGATAAATTGCTCGTGCTATTTATCTCGAGGTGTAAGTGTTTAATCTCGCTGATTACTGCTTGGCTGGACATGACTGTGTTATGTGCGCGCTGAGTGTGTATATTTCCTATTATATTATATGCTATAGCATTTATTACGAGTAACGACGACTGGCATACCCTTTACAATTATTTTTGCTCGCTTGAGAACTCTTCCCGCGAACGCGGATCTCTCATTCTTGCACATTTACATGTTGCTCGCATACTCATACATAATAATATATAAAATATAAATTATGAGAATAAATCAATAATAAAAATAATAATACTGTATTGTTTACATTACATTGCAACGTTTCGATGGAAATTCTCCATCCTCTTCAGGCATTACTACACGTCAATATTCATTAAAAATTATAAAAATTCTTTCGTAGTATCTCTGAATCGTTGCACTCTCCTTTATGTGATTTATACATTATTATAAAAATAGAAATCAATAAAATAAAATAAATATATAAATAAACAATAAATAAATAAATAAATAAACAATAAATAAATAAATAAATAAATAATTGGAACAAAACACAACGTAGTTAACACAAAGAAAAAGCAAAAGCAGTCAGGTAAACACGAATGAAAACATGACAGACGGTTATTATATCTATATATATTATATATATATATTCTTTGTGTTAACTACGTTGTGTTTTGTTCCAATTATTTATTTATTTATTTATTTATTGTTTATTTATTTATTTTATTTTATTGATTTCTATTTTTATAATAATGTATAAATCACATAAAGGAGAGTGCAACGATTCAGAGATACTACGAAAGAATTTTTATAATTTTTAATGAATATTGACGTGTAGTAATGCCTGAAGAGGATGGAGAATTTCCATCAAAACGTTGCAATGTAATGTAAACAATACAGTGTGTTCATCAATTATCGATATAATACCTAATCTACAATTTCAACTGCGTGGACGACATTAATATAACTAAAGAATTTAAAAATAATAATAATTATTAATAGATTAGTGCATACCTTTGCCTCGTTTATTTGCTGCTTGTGTAATTTCTTGCTGCTTATTATTTTGTTAATTCATTTAAGCACGTTAAAAGAATGTAAGAATAAACCAAAATAAGAACTTGCTTTCAATTTGCATATATCATATCGTTAAAAATAAAAACTTATTGCTTGTTACTAGAAGGGAAGGGGAAAAATTACAAAAAAAAGAAAATTTTAGCTTGATTTCATAATTTATTAACAAAAGTAAAATTAAGATTTAAAAAAAAACATTTATTGAAGGAGGAGACAAGTTTGGCTTAGTGCCGTTTGGCCAGATAGGCCTTATATGCCTCCTTGCAGCGTGGGCAGGTGCTGGTGGATACCCCGGGAATCCCACAATTCTTACAGAATTGGGCCCTGGGTGAGGTGCATTGCCGCCAGCTATGCCTTTCCCCCCCACAATTCCAGCAGAATGGTCTGCAGTCTGCTGGCGGTGGTCGGGGAATGTACTGCTCTGTTCCGCTCGCTGTTGCTGGCTCTTCGGCTCGGGGGAATGGTGGCTCGATTACTAGATCGAGGAGGGAGGGAATAGTTTGGGATGTGCTGGGTTGGCTCTGGGAAGTGTGGGGGGTGTTGGGGAAGGGATTTTGAGTTTTCTGGGACATTAGGGGTGGTGGCTGGGTGGAAGCTTGAGGGGCGGGAATGGATGCAGATGCGGTGGGGAAATTTGAGGAACGGATGGTGGCTAGGTCGGGAATGATGGGTTGTTGGCGAGGGATTTCAACTGGGATGTGGATGTAGGTGTAAAGCTGGGTTTGGGGATCAAATACGGAACGAGTAATGATGGGTTGGGGTGGGAAGGATGGGCTAAATGTAGGAGGGCTTGGGGTAATGGGAGAGCATGGGGTGGATGGAAGGGTTTAGCTCGCTGGCTCGTTTGTGCTGGCTCCTCGGTGGATGCTCGTGCTCTGCATGGGGGCTGCGTGTTCGTGGGAGGAAGCACCTTGCTCTCTTGCTTGTGCAAGTGTTTCGCACAGGTGGCGTCATCCACGCATACAACCCCTTGTCCCTGGGCAAGGTGTTTGACTTTGGGGCGATTGGCTCTGCTGTCTTTCCCTTGGCCTGGGAGAGGTTGGGCTGGGCGTTCTGGCGAGATTTAATCTGGGCAGAACTTCGTCCAGATCTTCTATACGCTTCTGGACGAAGCGCCCACGTCCTCGGCCTCTCTTAAGGGCTGAGGCTGCTTGGCCTGTTCTTTCCATCTATAAATTATATGGTGGCTCAGTACTTGGCTTAAATGTGCTATTTCCCTATTGAGATTCGCCATGTTGCTTTATATATAAATAAACCAGTTATTTACGCGGTCTAAGTTGCATTCTTTGGGGGCTATTTTGCGGTATTGGTGTGATGGGCTTCTTCCTGGGGCGACCTCTTTTAGCAATAGGGGCATCGGGAATTGGCTTAGTTTTCGGGTTTACTGGCAGTTGGGGAATGGGAGTTATATTTTGAATAGGAACTGGGATTTTTCGGGGAGGAATATGGAGCTTTAAATCTGTTATATGTACTTTAATTTGCCGCTTGCTTTGCAAATCTTCTATTAGGTATACCGTCGGGGAAAATACTTGTATTATTTTTGCTGGACCAATAAATTTAGGGGCTTGTTTTGCTGCTATATAATTTTCGGTTGAGGATAAAATGCGGTTACGGTATCTAACTAAGTCGCCTATTTGGTATTGTACATCCCTTCTACCTTTGTTATAATACCTCGCTTGCTTGGCTGTTGCTAAATCTATGTGTCTTTTAACAAGGTCATAAATTTTAGGCAATCTGTGAACGCGCTCTACCCATTGCTCTGTGTCTGGGGCTGGAATTTCACTTGGCTTTTCTATATGCTTCCTTATAAGGGCTACGGGACGGGGATTTCTGGCTAAGTTTAAAAATGCTGGGCTATATTTTGTAGAGGAGTGTATAACTGTATTTAGCGCGAAATTGAACTCTCCGAGATGTCTATCCCAATCTCGGTGGTCATCTGTTAAATAACTATTTATCATCGGCTTTATATTTCTATTAACTCGCTCTACTGGGTTGGCTTGGGCAAAATATGGCGGAATGGTGGTTTGTACTATACCGTATTGTGTTAGTCTTTCTGTTACCATTCTATTGGCGAACTCGGTCCCATTATCTGTGACAAGGTATTTGGGACAGCCCCATCTATTGATGATGAGTTCGTCAAATGCCTGTAGCACGCTCTTTGCATCGGCTCGTCTAAGAGGCTTCATCTCAATGTGTCGAGTGAACAAATCCTCGAATACAATGATGTATTTAAACCCTTGTTTTGATGGTGGTTTAACGGAATCTACAAGGGGATTGGGGCGATGGGCGTATAATACATTATTGGCTATTCTGAGATCGGGGTATTTATTGGGGAATTTGGCTACGGCTCTCAGTTTTTCTTGGTACCATGGATTATTGGTGTCTACCTTTAAGGCTGCTGCTATGGCTTCTGCTTCTTCGAAAGCTCTGGACAGTGCGTCTGGGACTTTGTGCATGGCTCCTTTTCGATGCACGAACTTGATGTTATAGTTCTGCAATATGGTGTTCCAGCGAGCTAACCTTCCAGCTGGATCTTTTAGCTTATTCAGCCAAAGGAGACTGTGGTGATCCGTAATAACGGTAAACTGTTCACCTTACAAGTATCCTTCAAGCCTCTCTACAGACCAGAGAACAGCCAAACACTCTTTCTCTGTAACTGTATAGTTTCGCTCGGCTTTGCTTAGCGTTCTACTTACGTAGTAGATCGGGTGTTCTTCGCCATTGATCTCCTGCGTGAGAACACCTGCTATGGCGTAATCGCTAACATCTGTTTGGAGGGTGAAGGGATGGGAAAAATCGGGACGGGCTAAGACTGGGGTTTGGGTTAAGGCTAATTTAATTTTTTCAAATGCTTCCTGCTGCTCCTGGTGCCACTGCCATCGTACATCTTTCCTCATTAAATAATTTAATTGCGTACGGTATTTCGCTAAATCCTTTATAAATCTAGAGTACCAACCCACTAAGCCGTTGAAACGTCTTAACTGTTTCAAATTTGTTGGTGCTGGGTACTCCAGTATTGGCTTAACCTTATCCTGGTTTGTTTGTAAACCGGACTCATTAATTTTGTATCCGAGATAAGTGACCTCTGGACAGCAAAATTCGGATTTTTCGCGGTTGATTTGCAAGTTGGCTTTGTTTAGGGCTATAAGGACTATCTTTAACCATTTCATATGCTCTTCAAATGTTTTTGCCGTGATGATGATGTCATCTAAGTAGGCAAAAACGTGTGGCTCCCATTCCGGTTTGATCAACTTATCCATTAGCTGCTGAAACATGTTTGGTGCGTTCGTCAAGCCGTAGGGTACACGCTTAAATTGGAACAGTCCTTTACCAGGTAGGGCGAATGCTGTTATTTAACGGCTCTCGGGGGCTAGGGGAACTTGATGATAGGCTTGTGACAAATCCAGCTTGCTAATAAATCGGCTTTCCCGCAATTGGTCCAAAATATCGACCATATTGCGCATTGGGTATGCTAATTTCCTTGTCACTTCATTTACTAACCTGTAATCAATACAAAAGCGGTATTTGCCATTTGCTTTTGGTACGATTACTGGATAGCTGCACCATGGGCTTTGCGAGGGCTCTATAATGTCTTCTCTTAACATTCGATCTATTTCTTCATAGCCTGCTTGAAGCATTTTTGGCGAATATTTACGGCGTGGCTGTCTTATTGGCTCTGCTCCTTGCACATCTAGCTTGAGGCTCGTTAGGTTAGTGACTCCTAAGGTTTGGGGTGTTTGGGGAATTAATTCATTTAGTAAGCGATGCATTTGCTCCATTTGCTCTGGGTTGGCTTGCTTTACTCCTCCTATACTCGCAACGGCTGGTATGAAACTAGGATTGTTACCTTCTGAATAGAATTGGTGTATGAGACCTTTGCTTGTCCACCAGGTATCATTTTCATAGTTAATACTTACATTGACTTTACGCTTAAAGTCAATTCCAAGTATGCAGTCATAATGGAGTCCATCTGCTACTTGAAATGGCATAACAACTTTGTCTCCATCAATTTTTATTGTGATGTCGACCATGCCTTGGACAGGTATAACTGTACCATCTGCTACCTTGACTCCTGGGCACTGGGACGGTCTTAGCTTGTGTTGTAGCAGCTCGCTCATATTGTCTCCTAGGAACGATCTTGTTGCTCCATCGTCTAGGAGTGCAATCACCTTGTGGCCGTTTATTTCTGAATTGAAATAATGTCTAGGGTCAATATTGGGGACGTGTTGGATCAAGGATTCGCTCGTTGCTAACTTATATGGCTCAGACCCTTTATGGGCTTGGGGCGAGGAAATACGGGTCTTTATCCCCTCTGGTTGTAGTTTCCCGACGTCTGGTGTGGGTTGCATCTTGTACATTGCTTGATGTATACGCCTGGTGAATCACACCCATGACAGCGTCGGTTGGGGCATTCCGCTGCCCAATGGCCTAATTTGTTACAGCTGTAGCACGGCTCTTTTTGTTTACGGGGATGATTGTATATAATCGGGGCTCTGGCACTGCTGTTCGGATTAAGGCTGCTTACTGTTGGCTGCGGTTGTTGCGATTGCTGCTCTTGCCAGTTGCTTCTGATATTAAAATGTTTAGGCTGTTGTGCTGCTGCTTGCTGTTGGCTCGAGTTACTGCTTTTGGCTGCTTCGCTATACTGCTTCCTGGGGTATTGCTGTTTGTTGCTCCTTGGGGTATGCTTGGGCTGTTGGGTGTTTTTGGGAGGGTTTGGGCTAGCTATCGGGGCTGCTGGCTCTGGTGGGTTTGAGGCTTCTGTTGTGCTTTGGTTTGGCTCGGTTTTTATCGCTGCTATTTTTCGTGGCTTCGTTTGCATGGGGTCTACATAAGCAAACCTTTGTAGCCCTGCAATCGTAATTGGCGGAGGCGGATTATATGCTTCATCTAAGTAGCGTCTAGCTTCTTCTCTCTTGCCTAATCGTTGTAGCTCGGTAAAATCATTAAAATGATGCCTTTCTATTTTCACTCGATAGCTCGGGTGCATGTTTCTATATGCCCTATCGAGTTGCTCGTGAATGGACATTGGTGGCTTAAAATGATCAAACATCCCTCTTAACTTTTGTAAGTATGTGGCGATGTCTTCATTTGCTCCTTGCGTTCTAAGCTCTGCTGTGCGACGTAGGCTTATCTGCGTATCTTCCACTCCATATTGCAGTCTAAATGCTTCCATAAATTCGCTAAATGTTTTCCAGTTGTGTTTTTCTCTCTTAAACCAGTCGTATGATTCGTCGTCGAGTACGGCAGGTAGAGAAAGCATAATTTCTTCCGCGGTGAACCCATGCGATTCTTTGCATTCCTCTAAGTTACGTAGGAATGTTTCAGGGTCGCCTTTTTTATTGCCCTTGAACGATATGTGCCACCTGTTAAAAATTTTGACCGTACGATTTTCTCGTATAAACGTTGCGTCGTCTAATCTGCTCGTTCTATAGGTGCTGCTCAGTGGGTGTATTGTATTATAGTCGGGTAAGCTGGTTGCTATAATATCCCGGTTGCTGCGGAGTTTGTTGCGGAATGGCGCTTGCGAATGCTCGTCGTTGTGCTTGGGGAATAGGGGAATATGGAATTTCGTATGTTCTGTCAGTTAATTGTTGGGACGGGGGGGCTATATATGCATTTTGCTGCTGTGGCTGGCTGACGTATTGCACTTTATCTTCCCAATGGACGCTCGGTAAATTTCTGTTTAATTCTCTTCGTCTCGGGTCGATCTGGTTCGGTGACGTCAAATATCTCTGCTGCGTTGCTGCTGGTTGGCTTGTGGTGGGTGCTGTGACTATGGGACGGAAGGCTGATTGCTGGATGCAGTGGGATTGTCGGGGCCGGGAATTTCGTTCAGAGTTGGTGGTATAGGTTGTGGTAGGTGTTGTGCAACTAATGAAGGGATTTCTTATAAGGGATGGGTTATTGGGTAAAGTGGGAGCTATGACTTGAATAGTGTAATGTGACGTAGTATTAACTGCTAAGTTCGATGTCGTTACGTCAGGCAGCGTGTGATAAATCTCTATGTTTGGTGCATCTAATAAATTCTGGCTTGTTATTATTGGCGTTGGCGTCAGTCTGTATGCAGTCGATTGTGCTCGTGGGTGATTCGTTTGCCTTCCGGTTGGACTGCTGCCTCGTTGATTTTGGCTATATGGGGTTGATCGCTGTGTTGGCTGCGTCATCTCTTGCATTGAAATTGGATCTGCATAGGGACCACGAGTTTGTCCTGTTTTCAATTCAATAAAATTTGCTTGGCTGCTTGCTTGCTGGAGTGGGTGGGAAGATATGGGAGGTAAAAAATTTGTTCGCTCAGATTGGGTAAGGGATAGGGATAATTAGTCTGGATTTATTGCTTCTGACTCTTGTTCATCTGCTCGAGTTATATTTTCTTCCGAAAACTCGTCAAACCACATTTGGTCTGTTCGCGGATTCCATTGAGCCGCTGAGTCTCCAAAATTGCGTCTAATTTCATAACGAGCTACTCTATCGCGAATAATAGCTATATCGTTATCTAAATTTAAAAATGATGTTCCCGCATAGAAGACAACTCTTCCATCGGCTAATTCATTTATGGCTCGCCTAATTATTGGTGCGCCTTGGGCTGCACTTATTCCTACTAATTTTCCGCCTAATCTAAAATTACGGGACATTTTAATCAGGTCTCAGGAAAATATTTGCTTAATTAATAACTCTTGCTCAACAATCGAATAGCTCAATGTTTATCTGTTAAATTAAATTAAATTTATAATTTTTTTTTTTTTTTTTTTTATTATTTTAACGTCGCTCTTTTTATGCTCCCAAACCGGTGCTAATCAGCGACGGAGGTCATACGATGTCTTGGTGAAGAAAGCACTTAGTGAAAATACATTCGCCAGTGGTGCTTGTATCAATCGGCCGGGGCCGGGAATCGAACCTGGGACCTCCAGATTACGAGCCCGACGCCCTACCGACCGAGCCATCGCAGTCCTCGAAATTTATAATTGATTAGGGAAAAGCCAAAAAAATAATGCAAGCTACCAACGAAATAATTATTTGCTTAAGCAATAAACAATAAATTTGTTTGCTCCGTTAGTGCAAATCTGAATATTGCTACTAGGGGAATAATACAAAAAAAATTAATTAATTAAGCTACAGCAATCAGGAAAAATAAATAATTTTGCACGGTGCGTTTAGAAATTATTTACGTTATGATTTTAAAACATGCGCTAAGGGAAAAAGCAAGCTGTTAATTTGATTAGGGAATGCAATGGCAAACAAAGAAAAAAATTTATTCGCTGCTAGTATGGGTTATATAAAAAAAATATGTGTAGGTTGGTTAAGGGGGAAAGCTATAAATTAACCAAAGAATGTGCGTAGGAGGGGGAAATATCGTGCTATGCTATATATAATTGTTAATGGTAAAAAATATAAAAAATGCAACCAATGGCGAATTTCAATATGTAGGGATGATAAGCAATTAAATAAATATATAAGCGTTCAAGCGAAAAATAAAGCAAATGCAAATTAATAGCAAATTATGTAAATAAATGTGTATATACTATTTGTATATACGTATGCTTCATATATACATGCGTTATTATTATGTAATATAAAAATAAAATATTCAGTAATATTAATTATTAATAATAAAAAGAAAAATTTTTGCAACAGAAAATTGTTAAGCTTCAGAAAATTAACTTATTAGCTGCTCGAAATATAATAAATTTTAATTTCTACGACACGTGGTCGTATAAAGAAAAATGGCCGTGCTTCGCCACCTCGCGTGTGTGTGCGCACGACGAACGAGAAGGGAAAATGGCTGCTCTGCGTCTCGCTAGTTGCTCACAATTTTTAATCCCAAAATAAAAATTAACACGTTGGGCGCCAATGTCACGCTGCACTGGGGATTAGGGTGCAGGTGATGGGGATAATAAAAATAAGGAATATATAAAATAACTTAATTTATTATCCGATGCGATCTCTATAAAATAATCTGCTTACTTTAAGTAATTATTATGGGTGCTAGTCTCGTCCGTTACGCGGGCTCAAGCTCGGCTGCGATCGGCTCAGGGAGGGGGCGAATTAGGGTGGCGAAATGCGGCTCACTGCGGATTGCACGAGTGCAATCTATAATTTAAAAAGCACGAATCGTTAGCTGAATCGGTGCTACTCGTCCGCGACGAGTTTAATGTCGACCGACGGCGCGGCTGCGATACGCGATCGCGGGTCGAAAGCTGCTCGAATAAAGAGGGGGGGGGGAGAAGGGGGAAACCGCGATAACTCGCACACACACAATAGGGAAGGCACGGAATTAAGTGTAATAAATAAAGGAGGCACAGATAGGAATGCACCAACCTTTGTTGCTACGCTGCTTTGCTTAATTACTCCGCACAATACAATTTGGCACTCTCGCTTCACACTGTGGTTCGCACACCGGATCGGACGTCGTGACGCTACGGCGATCGGAAGAGCTCTGCTCTCCTCGGCGTGGTCGACGCATTGCCCATGTGCGCGCATGTAATATGGCCGCCGCATCGTCTCGTAGAGTACGCCTCGTCCGTTCCCGCAACAACAATGGTGCCGTTGACGACGACGTAAGCTGCCCGCCAGGTAATTATTCCTTTCGTTTCTTATTGTTCGCCCATCGGCTAATAATCTCGGTGATTACAGGGCTGCGGGAGGTGTGTATACGCGGCACGTCGATACGGCTCGTGTATGTTGCTGCGGCCGATATCTCTTTCTCTCTCGCTCCTCTTGAGGCGCACGGCTTGACAGATGCAACGGCGGGCTCGGGCTGCTTGAACGGACACACGGCGATATCCAGGTAACTATCCACTTGGAAGACGGCTTGCTGTCTTTATTATTAATACTAATATTGTGTGTGTGTGAGCACTTATAATGCTCACCTAACCTCTTCACAAGTCCTCTCCTATACACACTTATTTAAGTAAGTGTGTGCTCCTATCTGCTCCCTTATAGTGAACATTACTACATTAACTGGTGCTTGCAGGTTCCCTGGATTATTGCTGGCTGACGGACTTCCTGGATTTATTGGCTTCTTCTTCTGGCTCGGTCTTCCTTGGCTTGTTGAGTACGCTGCAACTAGGTTCAGGACTTTGGGGCTCGCTGTCAACACCTCAGCATGCTGCTTCATTGGCTCTTTGTCAGGCTCCTTCTTAGATTATTTGAAAAGTAATCTATGCTTCGGTGAACTCCTTCTGTGTCTTGCTCGGCTGCTCCCCTGTGCACCTTTGTTAGTGGGCTCGGTGGTTTATTATATGTGTTAAGGAGCTCGGATACTGGGAGGGTATTGTGGTTACAATTACATATATGGAGAAGGAGTCCGAGGAAATAAAAGATAATGACATTGAAATTATATATGAAGCAGATTCAAATAAAGAAAATAAGTCGACGACAGTAAACAAATACGCGTATCAATCTACGGCCTCGCGCTTAAAAAGGAGCAAATAACGTGTCAGAAATATTTAATAAAATAGATAGAGTAAGTAAGTTAACTCACGATATTATAACGTGCATGGAAGCGTTAGATAAATGCGTGACGACGCGAAACAACCCGAGTACGTGCGTTCGACGATTCTTCACATGGGGAAGTCTAATTGTGGCGGCAAATAAAAAAATATTAAAAACCGAACCATTTACATTAACAAAAGAAGAATTTTTTAACAGCGTTACAATTGTCAATGAAGCAATGGACGATTATAAACCAATCGAAATGATAAAGAGGAAGGATGTATATGTTCATCAATACAAATTGACAAAATTGCAAGTATTTCTAAGTGGATAGTAAGTAAAATTTTATTAATTTCAGGAAATTTACTAATATTCACTTAATTATAATTATACCTTTTTTTCTTTTTAATTTATCGATGTTTATGGGTGACATTTTACAAAATTCAATCATTGACAATACCTTGGCAGCAGCTTGGCGATTCAAACGATACCAGTATGCTAAGGAAAAAACAACCATTTACGATAATTGCGCACTTTTGCGGGATCCTTATGGTGAAAAAGGTTTTCACAAATTTATAACCGAAGATCAAGTAAAAAATATAATTAAAGATGAACAAGAGAAATATTTATTAAATAGAAAATATAGTATTCCTTTTTTAATTAGAGCATATTTAATATTATAGTATAACGAAGTAAGAATATGAATAAATTTTAAACATATTATAAATTAAACACTCTATTATTTTTATTATTTAAAATTACCTAATTTTATTATCCTGTACATTTTTACATGCACGTGGTATAATTTATAAAAATCAGTAGGTATAATATCAATAAGAAAAGAGAAGGCGAGAGATAAAAGTATATATATATATATAATCGCGTAGGTAAAAGCGCAAAAAAATAAGACATAGATGGTCGAAAAATAGACATCGTTGCATCACTCTAAGAATAATACACACAGTAAAAGTAAAGTGTGCAATGTATTGAAAATAAAACATGTGTTTCTTCTTATTTTCTAAAACTAAGGCTTGCACAACGGTGTGTGTATATATATGCTGTAGTGTCTCTTTATACCTTACCCGAAAACTAAGGATTACGGTACATCATACTATAAGCACCCGAAACAGATTGTACAGAAGAGAGACCATTTCGGTATGCCGATGCATTGTCTATAATAGATACGTCTCTGCATATCGTACCTGCGCACGAATACCACGGAGACGGCGTGGTAGGGATTTGTTTACGTCTCGCTATACCACCCTTTAACTACTGTCTTCTATTTGCTTTAATAGAAACCTATAAAAAAAGAAATTTATAAAGATCAAATAGGAATGGTCCATTGTCTATATTATTAATATCAAATATCACCATCAGTCTACTGCAAAAATTAGAGTACATGTAATAATTGTTAATTTTTTGATGATTAAGCAAAAAATCCAAAAACTTAAAACAATTTCTGACAAATGACAATTTGGAGATTTTATAAGGGTTTGTTTTTTGTTGAAGTTTTACAAGAGAAGATTATTTTTAAATAACGATGAAACAAAAGTTTTATTTTCTTCTTCATAAATGTATAATATTATCTCAGTTAGCTTAATGTTTCATTTTTTTGGAAAATTGTACTACGGGAGAAATTATACAATTAAGTTAATAAAAGTATACACTACTGTATGTATTTGAGAAATAATTAATTTATATTTTATTATTGTGTTTGCAATCAAATATTTTTGTTAATAATTCACAGTTGCAGTTTATACATTAATAGAATTTATACATTAATTAGAACATAGAATAAATTAAATCGCATTTATAGTTTTCCTTACATTTTAAAACTTTGTTCTAATTCTTCAGAAATATATTTATAGGTAATTGGTATAAAACAGTACGAAAATAGAATTTATATAATAGCTTATGAGCATTTCTTTTCAACATTTCACTTTTACATCACATTTTGCCTTATAATACGACTTGGCATACATATTGTATTTTTCAAATAACAATCAGCAAAAGCAGTATGTCGATGCAGTAATGAATAAAAATGCTAAGCAGTAACGGACACAAGCATAACAAAATTACAATTTCAACAGAAGCAATTGGCAAAGGCAAAGACAATACCAACAAAATCCCAGCAGCCAATGCCATCAAAATCCCAGCAGCCGAAACCAGCAACGAAACAATCAAAATCAGCAAGCAAGTAGCCAAAATAGATACTCAAACTCGAAAGCGCCGATTATCTTCAATCATCCGCGCAAACAGAGTGAGCCATGCTACAGTTGCTATAAATTGGGCCATTGGGCAGCAGAATGTCCGAATCAACGTTGCCGAGGTTGCGGTACACCCGGTGTGTACGTTAAAAATTGCCAGAGATGCAACTCAAATCAAGCAGCGGGAAACTTCAATCAGAGGAGATAAAGACCCATATTTCCTCAACCCAGCTCCCTAAAGGGTCGGAGCCATCCCAAGTAGCAAGTAATCAATCGCTTATCCAACGTATTCCCAATATTGACCCCTGGCATTATTTTAATCTAGAAATAAACGGCCATAAAGTAATTGCACTCTTAGACGATGGAGCAACAAAATCTTTTCTATGATGCAATATAGGAGCTCTAGTGCAACACAAATTAAAAGCATCGGAATGCCCTGCAGTTAACCCCTTAACTGGCAATGGATCATATATGTACAAAAGAAAGTCGTGCCTAAACTGGCAATGGATCATATACGTACATATTTGAATAATTTAAAATAACTGGCCGTAAAAGCTTAAAATTCAAGGAAAAAAAAACAATCAAAATTTACCCCCTTCAACCCCTATTTTGAACCTTTTGGGTGGGTTGTTGGTTAAAAATAACTATGGGAATGGATTCAGCGGGTTTGAAAACCCCTAGAAAACATATTCACGTACATCTAGAAGTATGAGTTGCGGCTGCCAGGTTTGGCAGGAAAAGTCAGAAAAGTTTTGCCAGTTAAGGGGTTAAGGTAGCAGACAGCACAGTTATTCCTGTCCAGGGCACAGTCAACATCACAATTAAAATTGATGGAGACGAAATAGTTGTGCCATTTGAAGTTGCAGATGGATTACATTACGACTGTATACTTGGAATTGATTTCAAACGTAAAATTAATATGAGCATCAACTACGAAGATGACACCTGGTGGACGAATAAAGGCGTAATACACACATTTTACCCCGAAGGCAACGATCCCAGTTGTATTCCAGCAGTAGCAAGTATAGGAGGATTAAAGCGAGCCAACCAGGAGCAAATAGATAGAATGCACCGACTATTAGATGAATTAATTCCCCGAACACCCCAAACCCTAGGAGTAACTAATTTAATGAGCCTCAAGCTACATGTGCAAGGGGCATAGCCAATAATACAGCCACGCTGTAAATGTTCACCAAAAATGCTGCAAGCAGGCTACAAAGAGATAGATCGAATGTTAAAAGAAGACATTATGGAGCCTTCGCAAAGCCCATGGTGCAGCTATCCGGTAATAGTTCCAAAAGCGAATGGCAAATACCGCTTTTGTATTGATTACAGGTTAGTAATTGAGGTAACAAAGAAAATAGCCTATCCAATGCGCAACATGGATGATATTCTTGACCAATTGCGAGAAAGCAGATTTATCAGTAAGTTAGATCTATCACAAGTCTATCACCAAGTTCCACTAGCCCCAGAAAGCCGTGAAATCACAGCATTTGCACTCCCAGGGAAAGGACTTTTCCAATTTAAAAGAGTACCATACGGCCTAATGAACGCACCCGCTATGTTCCAGCAATTGATGGACAAATTAATTAAACCAGAATGGGAACCATATGTGTTTGCCTACCTAGATGATATTATCATCACGACAGAAACATTCGAGGAACACATGAAATGGCTCAGAATAGTCCTAGTAGCCCTAAGGAAAGCCATTCTGCAATTAAACCGAGAAAAATCAGAATTTTGTTGTCCAGAAGTCACTTATCTTGAATATAAGATCAACGAATTAGGTTTGCAAACTAACCAAGATAAAATTAAGCCAATCTTAGAGTATCCGACACCGAAAAATTTGAAACAAATAAGACGTTTTACTGGCTTAATTGGTTGGTATTCAACGTTTATCGGTAAATTCGTGCCGAATACAGAGCACCGTTAAATTATTTAACGCGAAAGGATGTCAGATGGCAATGGCATCAAGAGCAACAAGATGCATTTGAGAAAATCAAGCTAGCCCTAACAGAAGCCCCAGTTTTAGCCCGCCCCGATTTTTCCATTCCCTTTACCCTTCAAACGGACGCAAGCGATTACGCAATAGCAGGCGTATTAACGCAAGAGATCAACGGCGAAGAACATCCTATTTATTACGTAATTACACGGTCACAGAGAAAGAATGCTTAGCAGTACTCTGGTCCGTAGAAAGGCTGAAAGGATACCTGCTAGGTGAAAAGTTCACGGTAATCACGGACCATCACAGCCTCCTGTGATTAAACCGACTTAAAGATCCAGCTGGCAGGTTAGCTTGTTAGAATACGATCTTGCAAAATTACAACATAAAATTTGTACATTGCAAAGGAGCCATGCATAATGTCCCAGACGCATTATCAAGAGCCTTTGAAGAAGCAGAAGCCATAGCAGCAGCATTAACATTATATACCAATAACCCATGGTATCAAGAGAAAATGCGAGCTGTTGCAAAATTCCCCAATAAATACCCTGACCTCAGAATTTCCAACAACGTGCTATATGCCCACCGTCCGAATCCCCTGGTAGACCCCTTCATACCTGACCTAGACGCATGGAAATTAATTTTGGCAGATAGTGATCGCGAAAAAGCTCTATATAAAGCCCATTATACGCCTCAGGCAGGTCACTTACTATTGGCCAGGCATGTATTACGATACGTGCTATTATGCAAAAGCAAGCCAAGAATGCCAAGCGCACAAAAGCAGCCAACAAGCCCTACCAGGCCTAATGGAAGGACGCAACATAAGCCAACCAACAAGCCTTCGATGAACTCATTATTAATAGATGGGGTTGTCCTAAATATCTCGTAACAGATAATGGGACAGAATTTGCCAATAAATTGGTTACCGAACGACTAACGCAATACGGAATAATATAATATAAAATAGCTATTTAGCAGATGATCACCGAGACTAGGATAGATATTTCGGAGAATTCAGTTTCGCTCTAAATACAGTTGTGCACTCGTCAACCAAATATAGCTCAGCATTTCTCAACTCAACCAGCCCCAGATACCGATCAATGGATAGAACGTCTACACTAACTCCCCAAAATATATGATTTAGTAAAAAGGCATATTGATTTAGCAACAGCCAGACAAGCCAAGTACTATAACAAAGGCAGACACGATATAAAATATCAATTAGGAGACCTAGTTATGTACCGAAACCGCATCTTATCATCAGCAGATAACTTTATGGCAGCCAAACAAGTCCCCAAAATTATAGACCCCGCAAAATCATTCAAGCATTCTCACCCACAGTTTACTTGATAGAAGATGTACAAACGAAACGCCAAACTAAAGTGCACATAACAGACTTGAAACGCCACATTGCACCGCGCAATATCCCAACTCTCACCCCAAATATTCCCGTCCCACAACCAGAAAGAGCCCAAACCACCCAAATTAATTCAAAAAATGATGCCCCCCAACGAAAAGAGGTCACCCCCGTAAGCAGCCACCCATTACACCCACCGTAGGGAATAGCCCGCAAAGAATGAAGCTTAGACCGCGCAAGCAATAGATTCTCGCGAATAAAGTAAAATGGCGAAATCAAAGGAAAATTTAGTGAGGTTAGGCATTAGTTAGTAACGTTAAACAAATTGTAGATGGATAGAACAGGGCAGGCAGCGACAGCTCTGATGCGAGGACGAGGCCGTGGACGGTTCGTCCAGCCAAGAGCCGCTGTTAGACCGGGTAAGGAGGAGCTGGAGACAGTTCTAACTAGGTTAGAACTAGCACGACCGCCCAGCCCCACCCCACTACAACAAGAGCCTACCACCCCCAGCAGCCAGAAAAGGACCTGCCCAGGAACACGCGCATGCATAAGAGGAAGACGCCACCTATGCGAAAGGGATGACGTCCCCTCATCCAACTGGGCAGCTCCAATAGAAGCCACGACGAGCCATGTCATCCAAGAAGCCTCCCATACCCTACAATCCCAACCGTTCACCCTCCCATCTTTGACTTCAATTTCCCTCCCCAACCTATAATAACCCGCCCCGTACTAGATCCCCAAACCAACCTCTATTATTATATTCACATCCCTGTCAATATCCCTCCCCAAAATCCCCTCATTTCCGACATTTCCTCAATAAGAGCCGCAAAATTCCCAATAGCCTCCCACCCTTCCCATTGCCCCATCAAGCCCATCCCGAACCCCAGCCTCTAATGTCCCTGAATGTTCCCAAACCCTCTCAAAGCCTTACCCAAACTCCCCAGAACCACTACCCCTAATGTCCCTCCAACTCCCACAAGTAGATCCAACCCCATCCCTCCCAAACATTCCCTACCCACCCAGCAGCCCAACAACGAGCCAACCAGCCACAGCGACTAACGAGCCACCCCCGGAGCAGCGATATATCCCTCGCCCGCCGCCCGCAGAGTGTCGTCCATATTGCTGGAACTGCGGCCGGGAGGGGCATAGCTGGCGGAATTGTCGTTCAGACAAAACGAGATTCTGCAAGAATTGCGGAACGACCGGGGTAGTAACCCGCGATTGCCCGCGATGCGGGGAAAATTATAAAGCCCTAAGGGCAGAATATTTTAGGAGTCGCAGGCCCTACTAATTTTTTTCATATAGTATTTTTTATGTTTTTTATAACGAATAAAATGTTAAAATTCATAAACTTTTTTTTCTTTTTTTCTTCTACCCATATAAATGCAAATTATGTAGCAAATAGTTGTTCAGTTTTTTCTTTTATTTAAATTACACTAGCCAAATATCAAGCAGCGGGAGGAAACGCACAGGCAAGAATTGCATTTAATTCAAAGCACAGGTTTGCACTTATCTTACTAATATCATTATTTTTTTTTATTTATATATATTATGTAGATAAAGGTATGAGTATGAGTGCAACATGTAAGTAAGCAAGAGTGAGAGATTCGCGACCGCGAAAAAAAGAGCTCTCAAAACGCATTATAGAATTATAAAGGGTATGCCAGTCGTTGTTCAATTATCTAGTTATAATAAGTAAATTAGTAAATTGGCAAATTATCTATTATCACACACGCACAGCGCGCACTTTACACAGTATGTCCAGCCAAGCAACAGTCAATCAAGACTGAACATAAATACACCACTATAATAGCACAAGCTATATAAATAAGACCTAGTTTTAATTTTCAAACCTAAGATTGCGTACTCACCCCACCAATAGACTAAAGCGCGCAATATTTTATTATATTATTAAGTTCATTTTTTTGTATTAGTTCAGTTACGACTCCGCGTAACTTCAGTTTGGGGGGGGGGGAGTGTGACAAGGCAAGTGTGCCTGTCATGGTGCGAAGCGAGCACACACATCCCTATCCACCTATTACCCAATATAATTCCCTAAAACCTATAAAAGCATGCCTAACACCGAACAAGCCACACCCTGAAACTGAAGCGGAGCCAGCACACACAGGGGTCGAGAAGACCAGTAGCCACCAAGAGGCCACGTACAGGGCGAACAGCACTCGAAGAGCCTGGACACATCAGCGGAGTATGAAGTCAGCACAGGAGCATAGACAGGGCGCCGAGGTCCAAAGCATAAGGAAGACGGCTCTTGTAGCAATCACAACAGCATATCCGTAGTAGCCTCAATCCTGAAGGAGCCACACAGCAGCAATAAAACTCGTACAGGAAGATCAACATGTAAAGCATAATAATAAGTATATTTTCAACACTAAAGAGCAGATAGGAGTACACAAGACTGTGTACAGAAGTAGAGGTGTATAGGAGCCAGGGTTAGAAATAGAGAGAGACAGAGAAAGCGACACGTACTCGTACGCCGAGCAGCCACGACCCGTTAACCACGGCAGTAAGGTTTGTCGTCCATCTGAAATAAACTCATAGATCGATTAGCCGATAAATAACAAGGAACGAGGTAATAATTACCAAACAGCAGCCTCGTCGTCGTCGTCGACGTCTCACTCGAACAGCATAGCTGAACGGCCACAACAACACCAAGCCGTTCTCGCTATAAGGCCGCGCTCGCACTGCGTGGAGACGGTCGCGACGCATGCGCGCGGCGCTCTCGCAGGACGAAGGCAGAGAGCTCGGGAACACGGCCGTGAGCAGACGCAACGAGGCTATATTTTGTGAACCGTTTTACCGTTCCCGTACGCGAAAAGAGTTTGGAGAGTGTGCACCGAGTGCAACCTGGAGAGAGTGAACGCCGTGCAAGGTTCGTGCAAACGTGCGATCCTATACCCGTGTTCCTCTCCTCGTAAAGTGTGTGCCGCTATTTCCTTTTTCACGCGTATCCGCACACGTGGCCGGCGTGGCCATTTTCGTCGATCGAGCGGATATTCGATCGTGTATTAGCTATATCGCCGTGCGTGTAATTATGACGAGACAAAATACGAACCATAATTACGATATAATTAATTACGATTAATTGTTAATAGCTAGCAGCCGTTAATATATAGCCGCGAATGCGACTGGCAACCGTGTAATTAATCTCTCTCTCTCTATCTCGTTGCGGTGTGGAACGAGTTATCCGGTCGCCTGTGCGCCGAGATTGCATGACTGCAGGTTGGTTTCATATAGTGAAACTCACACCGCGAATGCAGGATCCGCGCGGGAACCAAATTATTACTTGGCAACCATCGTAAATTAATATACTGAGATTACATTGCGCCCAACGTTAATTTTTAGATTACGCTATTTGTTGATAAACGGGTTGCGTCTACATAGCGCTCAACGAAAATTTGTAAAATTCGGCCTACTTTGACGTCCAATTAAAATAGGATTTTATTGTAAAATCGGAAGTGAATCTAGTTTAATGTACTGTAGTGTGTTTTTATGTAATAGATTTTTTTAATTAAAGATTTCTTTCAAATTTAACAGTTTTTTAAGTGCGTGAGGATTTTGCGTGTGATTTTTTGTGTATATTAATTACGTTAATTGGTATACTTATTATTACCGACAATTAGATTAATCGGTTTGAGATTAATTCTAACCTTAAAATTATTGTATCGGTAGCGACCGAGGTAGAACGGCTAGTAATTTATAAAATAAATTCTTAAAACGTAATTAGTCTAATGAACTGATAATTTAAAACTGTAACTGCATAAACCGTAATTAGAATAATGAGCTTAAAAAAATAGTTCACTTGTTAACTTAAATAAATTTTATGAAATGCCCAAATATATTAAAAGTCATTAATAGTATGCCTTAAACAATAATAGTGTATCTTCATTAGCTTAAAATACGGATTATGGAATTATTATTAAAGTAGTGAACTGCGAAAATATTTTTACCATAAATATATTAATAATACATAAATAGATAATTATTAGTAAATGATTAGTAATTAGTAACTAGAATAAATACTTACAATTTTTATTTGACCATCGCCTGGAAATTCTATTGCTAGTTGTGTGTCAAATATTTTCTCTTTTTCACTTAAAGGCCGAACCCTAAAAAAAGTTTCATTTACTGTATAAAGAAAAATTAGTGAATTCAATAATATTATTGTTTATAAAAACAAAATGACAAGGTTAGCATATTAAAGTTATTAAAACAGATCATATTTTCATTTCGATCATCACTTCCAAACAATCTTTTCGTCTTCCATGCTCATATGATAGATGAAGGATACAAGCCTGAGCTAAATAAGAAAAAGGATATTCAATTTTAACAATTAATAATTTTTGTGTATATAATATCGGTCTCTCCGAACTAAATACTTTACCTTAGAATAAAGCAGGCCTATTGTACTATTTTCCACTATAGTTGGTGGAATTTCCCAGAGCACGGATTTTTAAAACAATTAAAGGCGTTTCGTCCTCGATCTCCAGCTTGGACTCCTCAGTAAGGAACTGGAGATCTTGCCTTATACGCCTGTCGTAAGTTGAACCGCGACGCCAGCAAGATGTTCTGCGGCTATATATATAGAAAACCGTTATTCTAAAGTAAAGTATTTAGTTCGAAGAGGCCGATATTATATACACATATACATATCTACGAACGATAAATTCATATTGTTTCAAATTAATAATTTTGTTTATAACAATAAAAATTTTATTAATTTTTTGAACAATTTATATTATTATTAATTTGTATGTAAAATTTTTTTGTCAATTTATGACACATAACTATTTTAATTAATTATCAGATTTCGTCAACGAAGATAGACGTGTATAGAATGCCAGGTCCCCAAGGAAATGTGTCGCCTTGTTATGTAGTACTTCGAGTTCCCAACAGCTAAGCGACCCTAGCGTCGACTTATGGCACGATCTCAGGCACCAAATACCGATCTATAAGACCGATCCAACAATGTCATATTTGCTCCAACTCCTTGCGCTATGATTGGCTACTCGCATTTTACCTCAAAATATATCCCCAATACCCCCTTCTAGGCCCTAGCGGGTGGCATAACTTAAATATAATTTTTGAACTTACGCAAGCAATTTGTTGCGGTAGTTGTGAGCGCTAATGCTCGCATACTCCGTGTGCATACAGTAGCGAATTGAAAGTTCGGGGTTCAAAACCGCTGCAGATTAAATTTTTTTTTAAATTATATAATTGAAATTAAGTTATAGGCACATATTTTTTAAATAAAAAATTATATAGTTAACTAAGCTTTTAGTTTTTATTAACATTCTCAACTCTCAATCCTGTTTTTAAGGGGATGTCGGACTCAAAAATGGTAATTATTAATTTTTTTATGTTCAAAAGAATAAATTATTGTAAGAAACCTGAACGCCATGCCCTTAGATATGTTTATAAGAGTATATTTAAATTGCTTTAGATTTTTAAATCTGTATTTTAATTCTGATAATTGCGTTGAAAATTCATGCCGTTGTCTGGGGGGAGGGCTTTGTGACGGAAAACGTTACACAATCTATTCGCGGCAAATGAAGTATTTGAATTCATAATAATTGTAAGTCGTCCAAGCCTTTAATATGTTAAGGCCAACCGACGACAGTTGTTTACTTTAACTCAAGTGCACAATTACGAGCGATAATACGTAGGGATGAGAGCGCGAGAGTGTATGTGTGAGTTTCCCCTCTCTCATCCCTTTTTCGGGAAATTAGGCAATTGCCTATTTAGTATATACGTGTCCGCCGATCGAGGCGGATCAGTATATCTTTACCCGGAAGTACCGCTCGGTGAGTCGAAGGTATCTATGCCGCCAGGTGGTGACGACACGCTGTGCATGGTTTCGCCAAAGCAGGGTCGAGCACGCGGCTGATGGGTATCAGTCCGATCGCAAACCTTCTCGTAGAAGATCCGAAGCTCGAAGGGCGGCAGGGGGCCTACAAGAGAATAGGAATTCTTCTACCAGTAGACGTAGGAGTTCCCGGACGGATAATGGAGATGACCGTTGGGAGAGAGACTTTTACGAGGCCAGGCCAAAGTATCGTAAAGACGATAACCGTATGCACGACCGGACAGGGTGCGCGAGAAAGCTGCATATCTGAAACATGTCCTTTGATGGTGAGACCAAAAAGGACGCGGAAGAATTTCTGAACCGTTCGCACGACTTCAGAAATGACAACGAGTTTTCAGATCGCAGAATGTTCAGTGCCTGCCCAATGTGTTCTCGAAATCAGCTCTGTTCTCTGTTAACAAGCTATTCGAGATTGGCGTGATTTTGAGATCGAGTTCCTAAATGAGTCTGACCGTATTATAAATGACGCAGATTTATTCATGGAACATTGATCAAAAAGACAAAATGAGGGAGAAGAGGCTAGGACGTTTTTGAACTGTTTCAGAGCAATCTTGAACAGATTCAAATGCCCTCCCTCATTAGAACACCAGGTAATGATGGCCTACTCGCAGACGAGGCCAGATTACCGTAGGTACACACCAGTATGCCAAATCAGTAATTTTTCCGATTTGACAAGCTATGGTAGAGAGTACGAGCAGCACTTAACCTGGGACAGGAAATTCTCCATTTCCAATGTTAAGCGCGAAAAGCTTGTACCAGAATTTTTTCCGGTGGAGAGTGGTGGAGCTTAAGTTTCGGGTAAAGGGGCTACTGTTACCGAAAAGTGTAAGGATGAGACTTCTCATTCGAATAGACAGTCGTCTAAGAAAACTGTTCAGGAGAAGAGCAAGAAAAGTGCGAAAAACTCATCAAACTTTTCTTCAAGCCAATACGAAGCAGCCGCAGTGTAAGGTACTTCCAACGTCGCTAATAGATTTCACAAACCACACGGTAAATCGAATAATGGAGTGAGTGCCCACTTTTCGAAATCCGTATCGTATGTGTTAAGTCTAAAGTTCTTAACGGAGATCAAATGCCCACTCAGACCAAAGTTTGTGATAAAGGAAGTCCGAGTGTAAGGATCCTAAACGTTCTGGGGATTCGACAGATGGAAAAACTCTTAGAACACAATCTGTCGATTCCACCCGAGCTTTGTAAGGTAAATCAGAACAAGGAACCTTATTAGACCAACAAAAACGTGAGGCCAACGATTGGGCTAAGAAACTCCAAAGGCAAATATACCCTGGAATCAGAGATAAAATAAAAATAAAATAAACCCCAGCGGGTGCGGGGAATTAAAACCTGCCGCAGGCTAGGATCTCGATCCGGCAGGCTTACCGGCACTTCCGCCGGCGCGTTTTTAAATTGTCGCGGCACACGGTCTAGAGGACCCAATACTAATTAATTTAAAATAAATGTTTCCTTCATATTTTTTTAACTATTGTATAGTTATTGTGTCTACCCGCTTCCGCCAATATTTTCTTAATTAAAATAAAAAGGAAAGAGGCAATTTTTACTTATTTAACATAATGGCCTTCCAGGCCTCGTGCCGCGACAATAATTTTTTGCACGGGCGGAAACACCAGAAGTCCACCGGATTGAGGACCTCCCCTGCGGTAGACTATCTCCCGATGCCCACTATTCGGACACCGATGTACCCAAACATACTCCCGAGTTCTCACACTCTCATACACTCAGAGGAGGGAAAACGCGCGGTAATATAAATCAACTTACCGGAATTTGGGCAAGTGTGTGTATGACCCACGATGATCCGAATCCACAAAAGACGCAATCGTTGTTTTTAACGTTCTATTAGTTCTCTCCGCCGGGTTTGCTTGTGGCCGGTAAGGAGGCTCTTTGACATATTTATGCCACAATTCTCCAGCATTCGCGACATTATGCCGTTAATGAACTCAATCCCATTATCCGTTATTAGGAAATCTGGTGTTTCCCAACGGAAGACTACGAGTTCCTCGAATGCTTTCGACACCGACTTATCGGTCGCCATACGTAATGGTCTGCTCTTAATCCACCTTGTAAACAAGTCTTAAAATACTATAATTAATACTATTTGTATTATATTATAGTATTTGTATTTATTTTTACTGCGTGGAAGCTCCATTACATCCGCTGCCACAACAGCCCAGGGTCTCTCAATGTTCCGTGTACACATCAACACTTGAGGACCTGCTTGAGACGACTTGTAGTTCTGACATATTAAACATCTTGAAACAAATTGGCGCGTATCGTGGTAGATACCCAGACAATAGTAATCCCTTGCAAAGCTTTCGTAAGTTCTTTCAATGCCCATGTAACCCATAGATGGGTGGAAATGAGAATCTACAAGAACTTGGTTCTTCTGCTCTAAGGGTATCACAAGACGCCAGCCTTTTTCTCGTTCTGTTACAGAGTCCAGGCGTTAATCGCTTGCAAAACGTATAGCATATCAGCCTGAATTTTCCACTCTGGAAATTTCTATGGACATTAGCGCAAATCGTTTAATCTAGGAATATACCATGGGTCCGTAATTACTGCGAACGAGGCAATCTCTTCTTCGTCGGAGTCTAGGTTGACGGCCCAAGAAAGCGCGTTCAGGACATAGTGCAAGGTTCTTTTCTTATGCACTATTTCAAAGTCTCATTGCTGCATTTTAAGTATCCATCATGCCAACCTACCCGAAGGCTCCTTGAGATTTTTGAGCCATTTGAGAGCACTATGGTCGGTCACAGCCGTGAATCGATAGGCCTCAATGTATGATCTCAGTCTCATAATAACCCATATGAGGGCCAAGCATTCCTTTTCTGTTGCCATGTAATTACGTTCAGCACGATTTAATAATCGACTGACGTAGACAATCGGATGCTCGAAACCCTCATTGTCCAGTTGCGTCAACACCGCACCTATTGCTCAGTCACTAGCGTCACTTTGGACGGTAAATGGCTTAGGAAAGATTGAGCGGGCTAGTACAGGCGTCTAGCTAACACAACTCTAAGCTGACGAAACGCCTCTTCCTGCTCCTCGCCCCAATCCCAAGCCTGGTCTTTATGCAGCAACTTGGTAAGGGGAGCTTTAATGTCAGCTTCTCGATGAATTGAGTGAACTAGCCTACCATCCCGAAGAAGGATCTCAGCTGTTTGACATTACGAGGAGTAGGGTAATTAAGGACTCGTTCCTCATCAGGCCGCAAGCCGTCCGCGTCCAATTTGTACCCAAGGAACGTTACGCTGGAACAACAAAACTCACACTTTTCTCGATTTACTTCGAGTCCAGCGTCATTCAACGTCCTTAGTACGTATTCGAGCCATTTTAGATGGTCCTTAAAAGTTTCGGTAATGACGATCAACTCGTCTAGGTAACCAAACACATGAGGTTCCACCTTAGGCCAGAAAAATGCATCTATAAGTCGTACAAAGGTTATAGGAGCATTCATGAGGCTAGAGGGCATTCTCGTGAACTGCCACAGCCCCGACACTTACAGCAAATGAAATATAATGCCGGCTCGCCTCCGCATTAAAATTTGGATATACGTTTTTTCAAGACCAATCTTTGATATATACCTTGCATTATGCAGCAAAATCGATACGGAAGAGATAACTTCCTTCGTCCTTGCGGACGATGACCGGAGCAGCTGACCAATCATTCGCACTCGGTTCAATAATGCTCTTATCAAACTTCATTTTGACCTCACTCTGGACAAATTCGAGGAACTTGGGAGACATACGTCTTGGCTTGACTTGTTTCCACTGGTCGTCCTGTATCTTAATTAAACCAGCATATTCAGCGGAAATCCTCGAACCAATGTCATGAGCTGTAACTCTGACGAAGTGTCTTTAATCACTCTCGCCAATACGCCAGATAGCTTTGACTAATTCGTCATATTCCAATGTTGCAGAAAATCCATACAAAAAATGATGGAATGCTCATTATTCTCTACAATTTTCATTTGGATATTGCCATCAAGGCCTTCTACACAGAATAGAATGTCGATAAGGCCAAGGACTTTAAGTGCTGGTCCAGCCACACCTTTTACGATAACCTAGACAGGTCTCCATTTAAACTTGTACTGTTCGACAACGTCTGATCGTACATGGCGCCAGGATCGAAAAGTGCTTTAATGTCCATTCCACCGAGTCGTACCAAAAATAATAGCCGGTTATCCGATTGAATTCCAGCAATTATCTGATCGGTTTGACTATCGTCGTCAGGAGTCGATGCCCTGTGCATCATTTTAGATGGACTGGGTACGGCATCTGCCCCCCCCCCCCACCCGCCTGAACTGTACTTCTCGGTAACGAGTTTGTAAGGTTCATTTTATGCATACCATCGACAACTACCTTCTCCACCAAGGGCTCGTTGAGGACAATTTCCTTCTCTACCAAGGACTAGGTGTGTCACAACGGGGTGACGATGAGCAACAACCAAAGTCGTTCACTCCGATGGTGCTAAGCGGCTGAGATAACGATCTCTTTACGCCTTCTTCACCAATTATATCTCTGATACCAGAGTATATTTACCTTTGGAGTTCCTTAGCCCAATCGTTAGCCTCACGCTTTTGTTGGTCTAATAAGATTCCTTGTTCTGATTTACCTTACAAAGCTCGGGTGGAGTCGACAGGTTGTGTTCTAAGAACTTTTCCATCTGTCGAATCCCCAGAACGTTTAAGATCCTTACACTCAGACTTCCTTTATCACAAACTTCGGTCTGAGTGGGCATTTGATCTCCGTTAAGAACTTTAGAACAGTCTGCAAATGATTTGCTTGACTTCTTAAAGAGTTTAGAGGATTCTCCAACCTTAAACTCTTGCCTTTGTAAACCCGTGGTTTAATAACTGCAGTACAGGGCGTCCGGGGCATGTGGGAAAAACCTGACGTAGTTAGGATATGTTTGGAGTGTAACGCCACTAGTTCCGCACAGCTTGCATTCCTTTGCTACCAATTCGGTAAAGCTGTGTTCAGCGGAATGTATAATTTTTCCGCATCGGTAGCAGGCTCAACTCGGGCAATCCGACTACCTATGATCGACCTCTTGGCATGTGAAACAAACCCCGACAATCCTGGTGCTTTGGTTCGATGGGTATACTGCCGTCGTCTGTGGTTGCACATTCCTCATCAGGTTTTGTGTCATTTGTGGAACTAGAACATTTTGCTGGGGCAGTTGAGAATTCGTCACAGAACGTCTTTCTTTATTGCTAGAGCTCTGTTTTTGTTGCCTAGGTGACTATTGAGCAACAGATACGTACGATACGGATTTCGAAATGCAGGCACTCACTCCATTATACGATTTACCGTGTGGTTTGTGAAATCTATTAGTGACGATGGCTTGAAGAAAAGTTTAATGATGTTTTCGCACTTTTCTTGCTCTTCTCCTTAACAGTTTTCTTAGACGACTGTTTATTCGAATGAGAAGTCTCATCCTTACACTTTTCGGTAACAGTAGCCCCTTTACCCGAAACTTACGCTCCACCACTCTCTACCGGAAAAAATTCTGGTACAAGCTTTTCGCGCTTAACATTGGAAATGGAGAATTTCCTGTCCCAGGTTAAGTGCTGCTCGTACTCTCTACCATAGCTTGTCAAATCGAAAAATTCCTGATTTGGCATACTGGTGTGTACCTACGGTAATCTGGCCTCGTCTGCGAGTAGGCCATCATTACCTGGTGTTCTAATGAGGGAGGGCATTTGAATCTGTTCACGATTGCTCTGAAACAGTTCAAAAACGTCCTGGCCTCTTCTCCCTCATTTTGTGTTTTTGATCAATGTTCCATGAATAAATCTGCATCATTTATAATACGGTCATACTCATTAAGGAACTCGATCTCAAAATCACGCCAATCTCGAATAGCTGGTTAAAGTGTTCTATACCAGAACAGAGCTGATTTCGAGAACACATTGGGCAGGGCACTAAACATTCTGCGATCTGACAACTCGTTGTCATTTCTGAAGTCGTGCAAACGGTTCAGAAATTCTTCCGCGTCTTTTTTGGTCTCACCATCAAAGGACAAGTTCCACATATGCAGCTTTCTTGCGCACCCTGTCCGGTCGTGCATTCGGTTATCGTCTTCACGATACTTTGACCTGGCCTCGTAAAAGTCTCTCTCCCAACGGTCATCTCCATTATCCGTCCGGGAACTCCTACGTCTACTGGTAGAAGAATTCCTATTCTCTTGTAGGCCCCCTGCCGCCCTGCGAGATTCGGATCTTCTACGAGAAGGTTTGCGATCGGACTGATACCCATCGGACGAATCCGTCTGAATTCCTTGATCGCACGTGGCCACCGCACGCTTCTTTCGAGGCGTTTCTCTACGTCTGTCCGACTTCTCGCTGTGACCTTGCACCAGAGCCTCCGTTTGAGCTCGGTCGTCGAGTTTACGGTTGGACTGACGTTTATGAGTACGTCTCTCCGTACATTCATCACGACGTTCATCATTGCTTGGGGTTCTACTCACGGTACGATTTTGTCGTGGCTTTCTGTTAGGAGTTGTGTACTCATACCTCTCTCTTCAATCATCGGTTTTTCCTTAGATTGAATGCTAAAGTCATTGGAAGGTCATATCCATTTCTATCATCAACATATTGACGTTCAGTTGCATTGCCCTCAGATTCTCTGTTGTCGTATTGTCTAGAGGTGTGTACTCGCGACGGCCAACGGTCGATTTCCGCTTGTAAACCCATGTCAAAATTTTGTGTTGGCACTTCAATCTCTCTAGTGCTAAGATGTCCGCTGTTTCTCTGATCCCCAATTGGGAGGTGCATAAAACCCTTCCAGGTGCCGGTACCTCACCAGACCGTTTAGGTATAGCACCTGTTGATGCTAACTCTGGGCTCTGTGCGGTACTCATTGGCGAGTTTCTGGACAGACCACTTGGTGACTGAGCTCCGTCTTCTTCAAGAATGGGTGCTCTGTCACTAGAAACCCTTTCGCGATCGGACTTCACGGACTTGAAAGAATGTTCTGTTCCTGATGGGACCACACTCCCTTTTCTGGAAGTAGGTTTCCTAATTTCCCATATTTATTGACTGGTATGTCCAGATTAATATCTACACATCTATTCCGGTGACGCAAAAGACGTTCTTGGCACTCCGCCTCTGCGCCATTTACGTTTAAACTCAGATGTTCCAATTGGGATAACACTGCCTCAATCGGAAGCTTCTTCATTTCCCGACAAAAAAAAATTTGGTGTCGGCTTAGTTACAATAATTTGTAAATATGCATCGACTAGTGTACCAACAAAATTAATTCATTTAATCAAAATCCAAAAGATTTTCTTTAAGCGAAATTTATTTCGTACTTAGAAGTACAAAACGATTAAATTTGCGGGTTGAAGTTGTGGCAACTCACACACTTAACACTTGCTTCAAATTTAAATTAATTATTTAACACATTCACAAGTCTAAATAATTAATGTTTATAATAGTGTCTGGTGTCTCACATGCACCAAGACTCTATATAATTATTTTGCTTCTGCAAGCACAAATAATTATTAAATAATTATTTTAAAAAATCTCAAATTATTTCAATATCGTCGATAATTTACCAGTAATGGTAAATTTTAACGATTTCCCAAAATATCTCTCTCGACAGTTATAATTCAACAGATTCCTCACTGGTGAAACAGAGAATTTATTTTGTTACGGAAGTTGAACAAGTAAAGTTTTAATTTATGAATGAATTAAAAAGAACAATAAATTATAAAGGAAGAAAAGAAAAATAAAAATTGAATTATTTATCTCGCTAACGAGTCTAAATAATAAATTTTTAAAAAATATTTAAACACGTTCGCCGTTCACTGGGGATCAAGGTGAACGGCTCCCATACATTAATAGAACTACACTTTTGATTTAAAGTTTTATTAATAATTTAAATTTTTAATAATATTTAATATTAATAAAATAATTGTACAATAATCGCAACCGGAAAACCAATCTAGTTATGGTCGCCAGCGTTCACGCGGCCATTTTATGTATCTTTAACTCACGATTACCGCACACACACGCGAAATTTCACAGCTTATACGGGAAGCTGGAAGAACGGGAAATCGAAGCAGGACTTCTCACCTGCAGAAGCTTGAAAAAACCAAGTTCGTCTTCTTGAACCGATCCGCGAGTCCGTGCGCATGCGCCACGCGCAACAGTTGGATCTCGTTTGCTTGACTTGGCCGATCCGACGCACGTATTGTTTATGTGCAGTGAAAAACTCCTCCTGAGCAACTCGTCCCCTTGCACTGTCTCAACTGCTGGATACCGTTAACCCGGAACCTCGTCAACAGGAACAACGTCAACCATAGGTAAAATACACTAGTTCCATATAAATAACCTATTATTAATATGAGTTCGTCCGAGGTTGTTTATGTATTTCAGGTGCGGTATGCGGCAACAACGGCATCAACGCTGCACCGGATATTTCTCCGCTGATCCCTTCTCACCAGGTTCCTGAGCCATTTACTTTCTTTTCACTTTAACCTCGAGCTGGATTATCCAAGGTAATGACACGAATAACAATATTCTTTCTTCAAGTAATATTTTGTGGAAGTAGTATCCTAACCTCACTTTACCTATCCTTCTCCTTACCTGCAACTATGTTTTGACAACCTGCTGCTTTCCTAAACTCAAATTTCTGTTCAGTATTATTTAATAATACTGTTGCAGGTACTCGAAGGAGGTTTTACACTAGCGGAGGACCACCACTTTCTTTGATGAGGCTGGATTCGCTTAATTGATGTATACGCATATTTCAAATACTGTCTACTCTATCTCAACTGCTCCTGACACGATGATCTTCTGCAGGACATGATGTACAGGATTCAGCACAGGACCTCAACCTACTATAGAGGATTACTCAACACAGGGATGGATATTGTATTATTCGGAACACTGACAGGGTCAGTGATTTTGTGCGTGTGCTTATGTGTCACTGAAGTGCGTACTCCTTCCTCACGGTCTAGACTAGCTGAATTCCGAGTGAGTTACGATTTAATTCCTATAAGCTACGGGGCTTTGTAATACAAATATCATAATATGCTAAATAAGTGACATGCAGTTAGAACTGCCATGTCACAACTCCCCCCCCCCCCCGGCCAAACCGAAGTTACTCCGGTAACTTCGCGTTTGCGAACGCAGATTAATATATAACGCACAAAAATTCAATTTGTAACGTGGTATTTCGTCCGTGGGTTCATAAGTTAACCCGTCGGGACACGGTAGCGGAGATAGGACGATCTCCTACGTACCGACACACGTGGCGGGAAAATCGGGAATCGGAACAATGATTATTGCAGGGGCTGCCCCCGTGCTCGCTCCGCGCAATACCCAATCGGTTTCGGTAGCACCGGTGTGCTACCGAACAAACATACGTGCACACTCACTCAACACACTCTAATGTATACCGACCAATGTCGGGTATTTACCGGGCTGGGTTGTCCATAGGCCCTAGTGTGCATCGGCGCCCCGACGTCTGCTGGCCGGTGGAGTCGGCCCGGTTTCCCGTCGTCCTCGACGGTGGTCTGCAGGTGCGGCCTGATGCCGCGGCGATTTGCCTACCTCAGGGAACACTCAACCCGAGGTATTTGGTCCTTCGCACTGCACTCACACGAACTCACGAGCACTCGCGTACGGCTTCCCGGAGCACGGACGAACCGGTCCGGTACTTCCCGTAGCGCGAAACTAAACGTGACGATGTGTAAAGGAAGATGCTGTCGCGGTCAAGACCGGCAGCGTACTGAGCTTCTCGGGAATTGTCGCATTCCCGAAAAGTACCTAACACACACACACAATAACAATTGTATATACGGATGCTCGCACACATCCTCGGTCGTCGACATAAACACGCGTATTTCGTGGCCTTGAAGAGGCAACGCACGAAACAATAACAACGTGCGAGATTTTAAGATATAATATTTAATACATGCTACGAAATAATATAATACATTAAGTATTATTTATTTTATTGCAACAACGTCTCGCCGCAAAGCCCCCTACTAAACTCCACATCATCTTACTGATGTGAGAGTTAAAAAGAGGGCAATGAAATAAATAATGACACGCACGCAATCGAATTCCTCGCCTAGACGAACTAGAGTCGAGGAGTGGTGAGGTTTTTCTCCAGGGTGGCCATCACCAGTCGCAGGACGACGTCTCTCGCTGCGGGATTGTCTCCTGCCACCGTTTCCAACAACAAGCGACACTCCCGAAGAAGGTCAGCATCGTTGTTGGGTTGTCTCGATGGCCCGGTGATGACGTTGCTGCTCGTCTCCGAAGTTATGTCCATCCTGGTCGGAACAGAGGGCGATTCGACCAATGGAATCGGTGGTGCAGGGTACGGGGTCAATAATGGCAACTCAGCTGGATAGCCGACTTGCCTGAATACGGCGTTAAGACCCGCCTGCACCTTATCCAAGGGTCCAGAGTTTGGTACTCCCAAACCCTGCGCCAGGCAACGTAAGAACGTCTCGTGCGGGGGTACATCTTCGATCCGCTCGAAGTGGACTGACTGAGCTACGCTCTCTTCTCGTCCACGGGTCTCATCCTCTTCGGCCTCTTGCTGGCCAGATATCGTTGGAGGAGGCGGTGTAGGAGGAAAGGCCAGGGAGTCCTGGTATTCCCAGCCTTTGAGCATGCTCGCTCAAGGCTCGTCGCACCTCCTCAATCGGCCCGGTATGGTGCAGACCGAATTCTGCCGCCTGCTGGCGGTCTATCTTGCTCGGACCGATGCGACGGTGGTTTCTTCCACCCGCCGCTTCTTCGCTTTACTGCGGCTCCCACTTTGTCTGGCCCTCTTGGACACAGACTTCTCCTGTGTCTCAGACGTTGAAGGTTGGGGTGCCGCTATTGTATACCCGCTCTAATTTTCCGTGGCGAGTCGATCATCGCTGGCATAGGATTTTCTCCTTGGCGGAACGTATCTCTTTAAATCGGATACGTGTACTTCAGACCTTTTTCGTCCAGACTCCTCAAGTCTTAAGACTACTGGTGATAGTATCTCCTTAACTTCAAAGGGTCCGTCGTACTTAGGCGCCAATTTGGCCGAAATACCTTTGGCCCCGTGCGATAACGTTCTACACTTCCTCATGACTAAATCGCCTACTTGGAAGGAAGCCACGCGTCTATTTTTGTTATAGACTTTCTCCTGACGTCTCTGATCTTCATCTATGTGTTTCCACACTAGATCTCGAAGGGCATCAAGACGTTTGAGTCGATCCATCCACATCCCGGGATCGATAGGAATTTTAAATTCCCTCTTCTCAACCTCTCTACGCAGACTCTTTATTCGTTGAGGATGGCGTCCAAAATTGAGGAAAGCTGGGAAAACCTTCGTACTTGATTGCGTTGCTGTATTAATAGCAAGACGGAATTCATATAGATGTTCATCCCAGCTGCGATGATCGGAATCCACAAAGACCGCGATCATCGTCTTTAATGTCCTATTTGTTCGCTCGACGGGGTTGGCTTGTGGTCGGTAAGGAGGAGTCGTGATCTGCTTTATCCCGTAATCCTCAAGCATATGTGTCAACTTATTATTGACGAACTCTGTACCATTATCCGTAAGGAAGTAATCAGGAGTCTCCCAACGAAACAGTATGAGTTCCTCGAATGCTTTCGCGACCGACTTACCGGTAGCAGCTCGTAACTGTTTTAACTCAACCCACCTCATAAACAAATCTTGTAAGACCAATATATATTTGTAACCACAGCTCACGGTCTCTCAATATTACGTTTGCCCATCAAACCTTGAGGGCCCGTCTGTGAGACTTTATATCGTTGGCAGTCTATACACCGCACAACGAATTGCCTGACATCATGGTAGATACCTGGCCAATAATAGTCCCTTGCCACTCGGTCATGGGTCTTTTCCACTCCTAAATGACCACACGATGGAGGGCAATGCGAATTCTCTAGTACGCGCGTCCTATGGTCAATGGGCACAACTAATCTCCATCCCTCCTCTTGACCCGTGATTGGGTCCAGCAGCTTATCGGTCGTGAATCGATAGAGCATTTCATCCTCAATTTTCCAGTGCGGAAACTTCTGAGGACTGGACCTCACATCATCCAATCTGGCGATGTACCATGTGTCGGTAATCACGTCAAAGGAGGCTATTTCGACTTCGTCAGAGTCCTGGTTAACAGCGCGATAGAGTGCGTCGGGAACATAGTGTAGTGCACCTTTCTTGTGCACAATCTCGAAGTCCCACTGTTGCATCTCAAGCATCCAGCGCGCTAGTCTGCCGGTGGGCTCTTTAAGAGTTTTCAGCCATTTGAGCGCGCTGTGGTCCGTCACAGCTTTGAGACGATACGCTTCAATATATGGCCGAAGTTTCTTAATTGCCCAGATTAATGCTAAACACTCTTTCTCCGTCGTCATGTAATTACGGCCTTGTTCAACACTCGGCTGACGTAAACGATCGGATGCTCGAAACCATCTTCATCTTCTTGGGTTAACACAGCCCCAATAGCATAATCACTCGCGTCACTCTGGACTGAGAAAGGCTTAGAGAAGTCTGGTCGAGCTAGCACTGGCGCGGCGGCTAGAGCTAACCTGGGTTCACGGAACGCCGCATCCTGCTCTGGTCCCCACTGCCATGGCTGGTCCTTACGGAGTAATCTCACGAAAGGAATCTTAATATCCGACTCTCGATTTATAAAACGAGAATACCAACCGACCATGCCCAGGAAGGAAAGTAGTTGTTTAACATTTCTTGGGGTCGGATAATTTAGGACAGGAGCCACTCGATCCACATCGGGACGAAGTCCATCACCATCCAGGCGGTACCCAAGGAACGTAACGCTCGAGCAACAGAACTGACACTTCTCTCTGTTCAATTCTAGCCCTGCGTCCACTAGTGTCCTTAGAACCATTTCCAACCATTTCAAATGTTCCTCGAAAGTTTCGGTTATAACGATTAGAAAATCCCGAAATATCCAGGAAATCCCGAAATATCCAAGAAATCCCGAAATATCCAGGAAATCCCGAAATTGGTGGATTAACCCGGAATGCCACAGAAAATCCCGAACATCCAGAAAATCCCGAAACATCCAGGAAATCCCGAAAGTGGTGCGATTATCCCGGAATACGTCAGAAAATCCCGAAACATCCAGAAAATCCCGAAATCGGTCGATTTATCCCGAAATACCATAGGAAATTACGACACATCCAGGAAATCCAGAATTTGGTGGATTTATTCCGGAATACCACAGAATATCCCGAAACATCTAGGAAATCTCGAAAGTGGTGCAGTTATCCCGTAATACGTCAGAAAATCCCGAAACATCCAGGAAATCCCGAAATCGGTGGATTTATCCCGAAATACCACAGGAAATTCCGAAACATCCAGGAAATCCAGAATTTGGTGGATTTATTCCGGAATACCATAGAATATCCCGAAACATCTAGGAAATCCCGAAAGTGGTGGAGTTACCCGGAATAAGTCAGAATATCCCGAAACATCCAGAAAATCCCTCAATTAGTGAATTTATCCCAAAATGTCACAGAAAATCCCGAAACATCCAGGAAATTCCGAAATTGGTGGATTTATTCCGGAATACCTCAGAAAATCCCGAAACATCCAGGAAATCCCGAAATTGGTGGATTTATCCCGGAATACCACAGAAAATCCCGAAACATCCTGGAAGTCCCGAAATTGTTGGAGTTATCTCAGAACACGTCAGAAAATCTCGAAACATCCAGGAAATCCCGAAATTGGAGGAGTTATCCCGAAATACCACAAAAAACCCGAGACTTGCGGGAAATCCCGAAATTGATGGAATTATTCCGGAATACTTAAGAAAATCCCGAAACATCCAGGAAAACCCTAAATTAGTGAAGATTTCCCGGCATATCTAAAAAATTACCGAATTATTTAGAAAATCCCGAAACTAGTGGAGTTATCCCGGAATACCTCAAACATTCCCAAAATATCCAGAAAATCCCGTATTTAGTGGAGTTATCCCGAAATACCACAGAAAAACCCGAGACTTGCAGGAAACCCCGAAATTGGTGGAGTTATCCCGGAATACTTAAGAAAATCCCGAAACATCCAGGAAAACCCTAAATTAGGAAGATTTCCCGGCATATCTAAGAAATTACCGAATTATTTAGAAAATCCCGAAATTAGTGGAGTTATCCCGGAATAATTCAGAAATTCCCAAAATATCAGTGTTAACCCTTCCACTCCACACATACTCTTCATTCTTACAACAGGACACCAGACACCGCCGCGGGACACCGGACACCACCGCCGGACACCGGAGAACGGATGAATTTTAGTATAATATAGATATAGATTTTGGTTATAACAAATTATCTTATATTGAATTTCTTATAAGAAATATTAAATTAAAATCCTTATAAATTAATGAAATAAGTGTACAACATATAATATATTAAATGTATATTCGATCCTTGATTTAAAAATAATGAATGTCACTCAGAATGTCACTCTCCTTTGCATAAAACAGTAATATTTTACTTACAAATTTCTATTGCAAAATATAACCATAATGTACAAGATCCTATATATATGCTAATTAAATAATTCGTATTTTATTGGATTTAAAATGTATAATGGTTAACAAAAAATTTAATAGCAAAAAAATACTCACTCGCTTACGCTCGCTATTTTTTTATTTTTTTATGTTTTGCTATTATTTGATTAGTGGTGTATTAAATAATATGAACCGTATTTCTGTCTATTAAAACGTAGTTCAGTATATAGATGGAAGACAAATAGTAATATTGTTAGAGTACCAATTTAATATAATAAAATATATATTGTAGGATTCTGTACGAAGTATTACATTAAATAAATAAATATACAGTAAATTATGAGGCTCAATATGTTTACTCCCAGAAATATTTAGTCCCAAAAATTTTAACGGTAAAACCTAAGACTAAAATATTTAAAATTTTTGACCCAAAACATTGAGTCCCAAAAATATTAAGTCCCAAAAGTTTTAACGGCAAAATCTAAGACTAAAATTTTTAAGCCCCAAAATGTTGAATCCCAAAAGTTTTTACGGCAAAATCTAAGACTAAAATTTTTAAGGCCCAAAATTTTGAGTCCCAAAAATATTAAGTCCCAAAAATTATAAGGCTATTATATATAATACTAACGGTCCCAAAACGTCGTAAAAGTAATCCTTGGGGATCAAGGGAACACTTGCCCGGACGGACGGACGGACGGACGGACGCCCGGACGTAGATTTGTACTTTAATATATTGTTAGATAATCGAAATAAGAATTATTATAAATAAATGCAGATTAAATTAAAAATTGTTGTCGTTGAAAACATGAATTATTGTTAATAAATTGCAATTGAAACCGTAAATATTGCAAATAAAATGCAATGCAAAGAATAATTATAAATAAATTGCAGTATCAAATAATAATTGTTGTAAGAGAAAACGGTTGGTTCAGTAATTGAAATAACATAAAATATCAAGTTTGCCTTTACGAATATTACAAGCGTATATATAGCCGAAAAGAATATACCTTAAGTACCCAAATATATATGGGGTATTCCACGTGAAGTGGTCCGATCAAAATTTTAAAATGCACCAAATTTTGGGTACACTTTGCAAATGTTTTTCAGAATACAGAAAAAAATTTTTAGGTACTGGAATCTATTTGCTCAAAAGTTATTCTAACCAGAGTAACCAGTTGGCGATTTTTTTTCCTTTTCTCTCTTACGTATATTGATGTTTATTAAGCAAGAGCAACAAGGAGAAAAAATCGCCATCTGGCAACCCTGATTCTAACTTCAAAAAGTGAATTTTTCCATATTTTTTTCAACACCAGCTGGGTTTACCGCTATATAACTCAAAATCTATCAACTTTTACTATAGAACATTATATGTAACATTCGTTGCTAATTATATCTAGAATTTATTCTTCTGGGTTAGAATTTCTAATCTCAAGGTCAATGTTACATAAACTACATGTCAATATTCAACTTGAAAAAAGTGCAAGTGCGCCACCTTTGATTTTTTCATCCAAAATTCTAAAAGAAAGCTTGGAGCAATACCTTTCAAATGGTCTGTAGCATTTTTATGGCCTCCAATTCTGTAAAAAGTTATGACAATTTAAAGAAACACGAAATTTTTTTAAAAATTTAAATGGGAATTACCATGTTAATTTTTGTGAATTTTTTGTCTTTCTTTAAATTGTCATAACTTTTTACAGAATTGGAGGCCATAAAAATGCTACAGACCATTTGAAAGGTATTGCTCCAAGCTTTCTTTTAGACTTTTGGATGAAAAAATCAAAGGTGGCGCACTTGCACTTTTTTTAAGTTGAATATTGACATGTAGTTTATGTAACATTGACCTTGAGATTAGAAATTCTAACCCAGAAGAATAAATTCTAGATATAATTAGCAACGAATGTTACATATAATGTTCTATAGTAAAAGTTGATAGATTTTGAGTTATATAGCGGTGAACCCAGCTGGTGTTGAAAAAAATATGGAAAAATTCACTTTTTGAAGTTAGAATAACTTTTGAGCAAATAGATTCCAGTACCTAAAAATTTTTTTCTGTATTCTGAAAAACATTTGCAAAGTGTACCCAAAATTTGGTGCATTTTAAAATTTTGATCGGACCACTTCACGTGGAATACCCCATATATATGCGGAGAGAAACGAAGGTCCGCCTCGAACGTGGATAGCGGTGTCAAATAGTCCCATTATGTCCTGCTAGACTTGCGGGCTTCGACGTTAGATGTGTATGCTGTTGGAGTCCGATGATTGCCAGATGTCGAAGTCGTAGTTCCGTGACTATGGCTCGTAGATGTCAACGATGCGTCTCGATCCCCGAATACAAGATCTCTCTTGATTTTGAATGCGTATTTCTTTAAAGTCCGAGTAACAGTGCCACGCCCTCGGATAAAAATCAAAGAGTTGACTAGCAGAGCTTCGCCTTACGAAAGCTTTAGATGAAAAATTAGGAGTGGTTGTGGCTGTTCTGGGTCCTCTTTATATACCCTAAAAATCTATGCATCTGTCCTTGTCTTAACCTTTGCCTTAGATGGAAATTGCGTAAGTATTTCTCGATTTTTCTGTGCTTGCACCCGATTGGGCCGTTAGATGTGCATGATTAAAAGTTATCGAATCCCATGCATTTTCTGTATCGCTTCGTAGTTAATTCGGGGAATTTGCTGTCCCCCTTTTATTACTGCAACATTACCCAAAGAACGGCTTAATTTATTACTTCCTTCTAATGCTCGAGTTTTCTAGTCCATGTTTGTCATAGCCGGCCCTTCTCCGAGCATTGATTTTATAGTGCAGTGCAAAAAAAATTTTTGCGCAACCCTTCGTTTCGATCTCATTATCGGCGATCCCGCTTATATGCGTATTGGCTTTGAATAATATCTTCAACTCTACTTATCAGTCGCTTTTTCGTTTGAAACACTTGTAAATTAATCTGTCCCTTAGCTCTATAAATTATATTTTATATTACTGCATTTACTTAGAATTATTATTTATCAACCTTATTTCGTTTTTCTTCTACGCCGTAATTTTATTCTAAACTACGCAGTACTTTTTACGAAAAATAATAATATAATTTTCGTCGGGACGCGACAACTGCCCCCCCCCCCCTTATTAAAAACGACGCCCTCGTCGTTGATCAATATTATTATTATATTATTATTTCTCTTGACATAAGATTTCATACTTAATTTTAAATTATAAACATTATTTTGATTAGTTTTTCTTTATTTCTTATGGTGAACTTTATAAACCATATTACAATTATTTCTTTCGTAGTTCAACTTCGTTTGTTATTATTTTTCATACATCTATTACATTATTTTAAACAGTTTAACAGTATTGATATAGTTCACCTATAAAAATAGAAGCTAAAAATAAAAAAGGTTTTATTATTACAATTTTTATTCTAGATATTCCGAAAAATTGTATAATTATTATTAAATGTGTTTTCTATAGATAAAAAATTTATTTTTCTTTAGTTTTTACTCCTAATTTTTAGTATACATCAAGTCATGTTAAAAATATATGTTAATAGTATTTTTGTTTTGATCTCGTAACCACATTTTTCTTTTTTTTTACAAAAGTTATAATTTTCTTCGATAATATTTGAATGCTTACATATATATTTTCTAAAAAGTTAAAGAAAAGAGTTAGATATTAGTTTCATTTTTTTTCCATTTGTTCAATTAATTTTTTTTTTATATACACTGTTTGTTTAAATCATTACTTATAAACAAAGTATTAGATTGAACACTAGTATGAACTACATTAGCATAAACACTAAATTGCACTATTTTAATTATTATTTTTATTAATAGTTTAATTTTGAAACTTATCAACAAAATTAACTAATTAATCGAATTTGCCGCATTTTTTTTATTAAAATCAATATTAGGAATATTCTCATATTATGAATTTGAATCGATGATTTTATTCGACATGTGTATTGACACTATATGTGAGTTTACTTTATTTAATTACTTTAATTAATGAAGTTTTCTTCCTTTCTTTTTAATAAATAATTTTGATAAAATCTTTCTTTTCCCTCCACTTCTCGTTTCTTTGCCATCGTTATTTTGTTGTACAGATTCTCCTATATCCATTGAGCCTAGTGTTAGATTTTTTTTTTTCTAGTATGCCAAACTCTTCTTATATATTTATTCGTATATATACCTGCGCGTCCTTAAGAAAGTATGACTAATTAACAGAATTACTAGATTCAAGGTGAGGTTAGTTGTAATTATTTATATAGGTTTACATTTTGAATGGTATGTAGGAAGAATAAGTGATAGTGTTGCTGGAGCATTTACCGCAACGAGGAGGAAAGGGTGCAGTTAAGCACTCCTTAGGAAGGATAAGTGACAGTGTTGCTGGAGCATTTACCGCAACGAAGAGGAAAGGGTGCAATTAAGCACTCCTTAGGAAGGATAGGATATAGGTTTTAGGTTTAGTGATGTGTTAGACTCCAGTGATTCTATTTTATTGTAAATCATCTTTTTTTTATCTTAAATATTTTTTTTTATAGCAATTAAAATTAAATTTGACCAAGCTCAACTGACATCGAAAATGTAAACCTTTTCCTTACTTTCTTTTGTACATTAACGTCATCGTTATCTTAGGTGAGAAGAGTAAAGAGAAAAAGACCTTATATTTTTTTTATTTGCCTTATTCGTGTCCAATTTAATAATCGCGTATTTATTTAATTTAAATGACTATATGCTTTTCTTGTAATGATTATTCTGTATAATTAAAAATATTATTTCCTTGTAGTTTATTTCCGTCGTTAATTTAGATATATGCATATTATTTTTATATCGTTTTTTTTTGTATAAAGTCAGATAGATTGAAATAATTTTGTTTTAAGTGGAATGTATGCCAATTGTGATTAAAAGATGATAAATATTATTCTATTGACAACCTTTTAGAACTGTAAAATTTACATATATGTGCGTGTACATATTCACAAGCACATTGGGGCTATTATATACATATGTTAGGTACTAAAAAGGCTCCATATATGAATATCTTAACCTGTTAACATGCACTATTTTCGTTTTATTATGAGCTAGCTCTATTTTTACATTTCCCTTGTTATTAACTATCTCTAAAATCCGATGTGGACCAGTATATTGATTGTATTTCTTGTATAGTTTGTATTTCTTCCCTCCTTTTAATAACCAGACATTATCCCCTGCCTAAAATTCTTGATGATTGGCTTTCCTGTCGTAATAGAATTTCGACCTATGTTTAGAGGCTATTAATTTTTTTCGCGCGATTCCCTGTATTTCGTTTAAACGTTGTTGTAAATTTATAATGTAATCATCATACGTTGGAACTCGTTCTCGTGGGTCTAAAGGTTCATTTGATGGTAGTCGCGCTTATCGTGCACAAACAATTTCAAAAGGTGTGTAGAGATGACCCATGCGTCATTTCTTTCTATCATTGTTTTTAAATAATCTGCTAAGCTGCTATGAAAACGCTCAACGGAGTTGGACTGAGGGTGATAAGACGTGGTTTTAACTTATTTAATCTTAAAAATTTTCGCTACTTCTCTCATCAGACGACTTAAAAATGAGGTACCTTGGTCGGATATAATTAACAATGGGGCGCTAAAAATTGAAAAGTGTCGGTGAGCTAACGCTTCGGCGATCGTTGCCGCGGTCGCGTCTGGTATGGGTATCGCCATACAGTATTTTGAAAGGATGCATTGAACGGTTAATATATTATTGTTATTATTTCGAGATGTGGGAAATGGCCCCACAAGATCGACCGATATGGATTCCATAGCCGAGTACGGAGTATCTGTTATTATCATACGTTGTTTAGTTTTAACACGAACCAATTTTTTTAGTTGGCAAGTTAAACAATGTCTAATGTAGTTTTGCACGTCTTTCATAATATCTGGTCAATAGAAACGTTGTTTTATACGTTAATAGGTTTTTGTTATCCCTTTATGCCCTGCACAAGCAGACTCGTGCATTTCGCGAATAATATTTTCCCTACTACCTTTTTCCACACATTTCATGAATCCTAAACAAATAATTATCTTTACATGACTTTTTCGTAGAGTTATGCATATTTGTTGAAAAATTTCATTCCATGAAACGTTTTCAGTAAATTCGCTCTTCGTGATACTTATTGAACGTAATTTTTCTTTTAATATAATATTTTTCAAATTAAATAGATTTCTTTTTAGATTATTGACAATTTCTGAAGTACTCAGTCGCTCTTCGTCACGTAAGACCATAGCAAAATGCATTTTTCCGTTTTTGTTATTGATTCTTATTTCTCCTGGATTTAAATTTGAAAAATGAGGTAATAATAATTTTGAAGCCAAATTTCTGGATCCTTCATCTACAGGCATTCCGGTCGTAGTTATGAAATAAATGTAATTATCTTTTCTCATAAAGAGTTGTTCTTTAACTTCAATGAATTTCTTTTCATCGTTTGGTACTTCGTAAACATCCTTTTCTTCCCAGGATTCGTCAAATTTGTTGTTAAAATTATGTTTCTCCATGAGTTGGAGGTTTCTGATTGGTTCTTTTGATATATTTGACTTGTTGATCGTTTTGCTCTCTTTTCAATGTAGTTTGGCCGTGTTATTTTTCCTGCACGACTGCGTGTTTCCATAGAATGATTTTTAATAACATAAACGGGGTCTTCTATTGGATTTCTTGACAACGCGTCAGCATTAACGTTACTTTTACCGGCTTTGTATACGATGTCAAAGTCGTATGCATTCAGTTTTATTCTCCATCTACTAACTCTAGATGTCGGATCTCCTGAGTTTTTAAACTAAACAAATGGTTTATGAACTTTTATAACGAGGAAACGACGGCCTCTTAGATAGCAATCGAACTGAGTAACGGCATACAGTATGGCTAATGCTTCCCTTGAGTAAGTATCATATTTTTGCTCGGCTTTGTTTAATACTCGTGAAACATAAGCAACTGGCAGGTCGGTTCCCACCTCTCCTTGTGATAATATTGCTCCTACTGCTGTACCGCTAGCGTCACAAGTCTCTATAAATGGTTTATTAAAATCTGTGATTTGTAGTATTGGTTGTTTACACAATTTTTCTCTTAAATGCCTTTTGAACCTCCCTGGACCATAGGAAAGGTGCGACGTTCTTTAATAAATTACTTAATGGTCTGGCAATACCCGAAAAATTCGCAATGAATCGTCTATAGTAACCTGCTAATCCTAAAAATTGACGTATATTTTTCACTGTTTTTGGAATTGGAAATTTTTTTACTGCTTCTAATTTTTTTGGATCCGGCAAAACACCTTCGGGTGATAAACGTGTCCCAGATACACTACTTCTCTCTTTAAAAATTCATATTTGCCTTGCTGTAATTTCAGATTTGCGGCGCGTACTCTTTGCAAAAATTTTTCAAACTTTTTTTATTGATTATGCTCCTGAATATTTCTAGCGTATATAACTGCGTCGTCAAGGAATAAAAGTATTTCTTTGAAAAGTGGCTGGAGAATTGCACAATCCCAAAGGCATTGTTTTGAATTGAAATAAACCAAATGAAGAGGCGAAAGCTGTTTTATGTCGATATTCTTGAGCTAACGGAACTTGTAAAAATCCCTGACATGAATCTAGGACGGTGAATACACGATTTTCTGGTCCGATTTGATCGATAATATCTAGTATATTAGGTAATGGGTATCGATCTTTTACGGTTTTATCGTTTAATTGTCGAAAATCGACAACTAGGCGGTATCGTTTATTACCCTGACTATCAGGCTTCTTTGTTACTATAAAAACAGGTGATGTATAATTGGAACTTGATGGTTCAATTATGTCTCCTTCAATCATTTCTTTTAATTGTTTATCAAGTTCGCTTTTGAGAGCATGAGGAAATCTATATGGCTTAGCTGTGATTGGTATGTCGTCGACAGTCGGTATCTTATATTCTATAGCATTTGTCACGCCTAATTTCTCTCCTTCTAAACAGAAACAATCCGAATATTTACCAATTAAATTTTCTATAGATTGTCTTTGTTCCTCGTCCATTTTATCAAAATGCAAGGCTTCTTTTAACCGTTCACTACGATTAAGCGTACTTGTATCCTCCGTTATGTTAAGTATCCTCGCTTCAGCTTGATTGTCAGAAATGTCGTGTATGTCGACCTCTTCACTTTCATAAATATAAAAATTATTAATATAAGGTTTATTTGAATAAACCAAATAACTGTTATTCATTTCGTTTTCGTGCGTGGCTTCAACAAATTCACTTCGTAAATTTTCGTTTATAACTCGTTTATTCAATAAAAAATCGCTACGGTCCTCATCCTCTTCATTTTTTTCTTGTATGTTTATTAAATTCGCATTATTTATCTCATTTTCAGTTTCTTCAGTTCCTTGTTTGTTTATCCATAATATTTCGGTTCTCGGGATAGTATCTAACTTTTCCCCCGACTTAACCAATTTTTTGTTATTCAATTTACAAACATAACTAACATTTTTATCACGAGGTCCGCATTTATCGCCCTTCTCGATTTCGTAATCCATTCGTACTTGATAATTCATCTTTCTTTCAAGAAAATCTTCCTTATTTTCACGAGGTCCGCATTTACCGCCCTCCTCAATTTTATAATCCATTTGTACTTGACAATTATTAACTGTCTTATCCAATAAATTTTCTTCATTTTTTATTTCATTTTCAATATCATACTTCAGGTCAACTTCGTTTTCATAATTAGTACAGGATGGACTCTCAGCCATCCTATCGAACAATGGTGCTTCAATAATACCATAATTTTCATTATTTATTTGTAATTGTACTTCCTTATTATATATGTATATATATATATATATTGTCACGCTGCACTGGGGATTAGGGTGCAGGTGATGGGGATAATAAAAATAAGATATGTGTAAAATAACTAAATTTATTATCTGCTGCGATTTATATAATTACGGGTGCCAGTCGCGTCCTTTGTGCAGGCTTAAGCTCGGCTGCAATCGACTCAGGGAGGGGGCGAATTTAGGGAGGCATAATGCGGCTCACTGCAGATTGCACGAATGCAATCTATAATTTAAAAATCACGAATCGTTGGCTGAATCTGTGCTACTCGTCCGCGACGAGTTTAATGTCGACCGACGGCGCGGCTGCGATACGCGATCGCGGGTCGAAAGCTGCTCGAAAAAGGGGGGGAAAAAGGGGGAAACACAAGAACTCGCACACACACAATAGAGGAGCACGGAATTTCATTGTAGGAAATAAAGGAGGCACAGATAATGATGCACCATCCTTTCGTTGCTTCGCTGCTCTCGCTTATCCTTTGCTCAAAATAAATTGCACACTCACTGCACTCTCGTTCGTACACGGCGATGTAGCTATCACGGCGATCGGAAGAGCTCTACTCTCCTCGGCGTGGTCGACGCATTGCCTGTGTGCGCGCATGCGTCGCGACGGGCCACTTGCGGTGCGTACGCGGCCTTACTCGAGTGCGGCTTAAGTAACATGGCCGCCGCACCGTCTAGTAGTGTACATCTCGTCGGCTCCAAGAACAACAACGATGCCGTTAACGACGACATAAACTGCCTGCCAGGTAAATATTTCTCTCGTTCCTTATTGTTAACCCGTCGGCTAATAATATCGGTACTTACAGGGCCGCGGGAGGTGTATTGCCGCGGCCGATATCTCCTTTTCTCTCACTCTCCTTGAGGCACACGGCGTGACAGGTGCAACGGCGGGCTCGAACTGCTTGGACGGACACACGGCGATAATCAGGTAAATCTCAACTTGGAAGACGGCTTGCTGTGTATTTATTATTAATATTGTGTGTGTGAGTGCTTATAATGCTCACTTAACCTCTTCCCAAGTCCTCTCCTATACACACTTGTTTAAGTAAGTGTGTGCTCCTGTCTGCTCCCTTATAATGAACATTGCTATATTAGCTGGTGCTTCCAGGTTTCCTGGAATATTGCTGGCTGACGGACTTCCTGGCTACATTGGCTCCTTCTTTTGGCTCGGTCTTCCTTGGATTGCTGGGTACGCTGCTATTAAACTCAGGACTTTGCAGTTCACTGTCATTCAACACCTCAGCATGCTGCTTCATTGGCTCTTTGTCAGGCTCATTATTAGATTACTTCAAGAGTAATCTATACTTCAGTGAACAAACTCCTACTGTGTCCTGCTCGGCTGCTCCCCTGTACACCTTTGTTTGTGGGCTCGGTGGTTTTATATCATGTGTTAAGAAGCTCGGTTACTGGGAGGGTATTATTGTTTATTATTTATAGGCTCTTAGGGTAATTAGGCAAGGATAGGTTTGGTTAGGCTTGTATGTGTGTGTGTGCTCGTACAGGGAAATAAGATGTAGTTTATTGTCGCACTAAATGACATGCATTATTTGCATTGTCACAATATATATAAATATATGGGTGGTGCTCTGTGAAATCGAAGATGAAAAAAAATTAATATTGCTATAACTGTGGGAATATGTTTTCGAGGTTTCCAGTAGATCTCCTGTACATTTATACATATATGGATTCTGCTGGTCCAATATCGAGCCTTATACCGATGCACCTGCATTAGATCGGTAATTAGGCTCATGAGGAGCGATTTTGTATTAGGTCGATAATTGGCATCCATAGGATCCACTTTTTTGGGTCATGCCCACATGTCACTCTGTATTATAGAGATACTTGCAGCCGTAGCCTCCTATTATTTTTCCAAGAAAATTTATGACAAATTAGCAGAAATTCAGAAAAGTTCGATGCAGGCTGTTATTTTTACAAATTCTTCGAAAATAATAAATTTTGTAATAAGTTATTGAAATTTTGAGAATGTATAATGTAAGGGGTTGTTTATTTGAAGTTGTTGGTAATTATTGAAAAATCAGGAATGCATCGTTTCTGTAAAATTATTTATAAATTAGCAAATTCAGGCAAATTTTAAAGTATAGATAAATTTAGATAATTGGTAGATAAATTTCAAAATTCAAGAAAATTTCATGTAATATTTTGTTTTTCTTTATAATTTAATAATATAAAAATAGGGTGGTTTTCCTTAAAATTCATTATAAATTATCAAAAATTCAGGAAAATTCGATGTGCTATAGTTTTTCTTGAAAATTGGTGATAAATTACCAAAATTCAGGGATATTGAATGGAAAATTTTCTTTTTTGTAATCAACTTAATAACCCAAATATAGGGACGTTTTCAATAATTTTCTTTATAAATTTGATACTTTTTGTGACCTCTTTTGAAAATTTATGATAAATGACCAAAGTTCGAAGAAATGCAATGTAACTTTTTATTTGATTTTTAATATAATAATTCGAAAATAGGGGTGTTGGAGCATGAAACATTCAGAGGGCATCGCTATATACTATATAGTATATATATTGTATATAGTAATAGAATAAACGCAGGTTAGAACGTCACATACGGAGGGTATAATCACCCAGTTGATGGTAAGTTGTTCGCATAATTTAGTAGAAACATACACCGTATCTTATTTTCATATTCATCTACAAAATTATAGAAGATCCAGTGAGAGAAACAATAAATTTTAGTAAATTGTTAATTAATCTAATATTAGAATTATATAACAATCAAGAATGTAATTAATTACCTTATAACCACATTTATGTTATCTTCCATTTTTTCTCACCTTAAATTCTTAAATGTTGCCAACAGTTGCAATTCTGCAAAATATGTAAATTAAGTATCTGATTACTATATGTAATTTTTGGTTGAAACAGATATAACTATGAATATTGATATATGATTTCAATTTTTGTAATGATATACTGCCAATCAGAGTTGTAAAACTTTTATAGTAATGATTAATTTACTCTATAATAATAAACTGATCATATCAGAGTGTATTTTTCTCTATTCCGCGATCACTAAAAATCAAGGTAAGTGGCTTTATATATTGATATTGTAACGGGGTACAAACTCTCGCGTAGATAGGGGTAAAGGGATCGGTTGCTACGGTTGCCTAGTTGTCCTAGCAATTCCTAGGTGGTGCCCCGAAAGTGCTCGGCAGATTTAAATCAGCGAACCCCGCGCACGACCTACCGTTGCGTTGTCCGTTAACAACCGCGAGATCACTTGCCGATCTCGCGTCTTTGTACACCTGCAAACATCGTTAGCTGAAAAGGATTGCGAATAAAAGGGGATCAATTCGCGATAAATTTATCTCGGCAGCTCTTGTAACGGAGAGGGTGTTATTCGGGATAACGGAACTAACGTACGCCGGTAATTAATAATCAAACTTGTACTCGACTATTAATTACGAATAAATTTTTTTTTTTTTTTATTATTATTCTAACGTCGCTCTTTTTATGCTCCCAAACAGGTGCTAATCAGCGGCGGAGGTCATACGATGTCTTGGTGAAGAAAGCACTTGGTGAAAATACATTCGTCAGTGGTGCTTGTATCAATCGGCCGGGGCCGGGAATCGAACCTGGGACTACCAGATTACGAGCCCGACGCCCTACCGACCGAGCCATTGCAGGCTTCAACGAATAAATTTTATTTATCACAAAAAAATATAAAATAGGTTTAACAAGCATATAAAAAAAGGAACAAACTAATTATAAAAGAATGTCTAGGCCGCGTGAGGTCTCGCGACTTGGTGTAACCACCGGCGGCCTTATTCACTAAACATTTCGCTAATAAAATACGCACAAAATTTGATTCTACACATGCGCAGTTATATTTTTCTTAAAATTTTTGGCACCTTTCGTTAGCCAAATTGCCAATTATCGCGATAAATTAGTTAAAATAGGGCGTTTTCTTGTTTTTAATCGCATATTTAAGGATCAATTTAAATTCGATACTTAAAATTGGCGACTAGCGTATATTTTCTCTTTTCGCTTTTTAGATTTATCTCTTTCCACTTTTAGTTTTCTCGCTTTATCTCTTTCTATTTATATAAAATCTTCCTAATCGAAACATAAATAAAAAATTGTTTGTGTTGAATTCTTAATGTATACGAATAAATATAGGGTAGGACGTGGCTAATTTGATCTTTTGGAATATTTTTAAAAAGTATTCGAAGTAAAGTTGCGGACGAATACTTACCCAGCTCTGAATGAATATGAGCTTTTGACTGAATACTAAATTCAGCTAGTAACCATTAAAAGCAGTATCGCGTCATATTGAAAGTACTGAAGTGTCTAGTACTGATTCATAACTTTTCTGTAGATTATTAATATTTTTAATTAATTTTTAGAATTTAGAGAAAAAAAAATTCACAAAAAAAATCAGTCAAATTAGCAAGCGGGCAAGTGAAATACGACATTATTAAAGATTGTGATTTAAGCTTTCAATTGGTATGTCGAAAAATATAGCAAGCCAAACGGTATCTTGAGATATTTATCCTATTATAAAATTGAGTAAGCGCTCGAATCGAAGATCTCGAATCTCGATCTCGAACATTAAAAACTCAAAAATCAATTGAAAACGAAACATTGGCGCGCGTAGCGCGCCCAATCCACTAGTAATTAAAAAATAATAATTGCTTAGTTTAACGAAACAAAAAACGAATTAGTAGATTGCGTTGCCAAATTGAATTATTCTTTATAAAATAATTTACGAAAATAAAATTATACTGTCTAGAAAACTATATTATATCTTGTAAAAAATTAGTTTTGATTTTAGAAATATAGGTAAAAGACATCAAACCAGAGTTTAATATTAATAGACAAACTTTAAAAACAAATTACTAAACACGATGAAAGTAAAACATTAATAAGCGTTAGGCATAAGGGGATTGAAAAAAATGTTGAATACATCGTTCAATATCATATTTATATTTAATCATAATATTAAATTTTTTACAACATTACAAAATTACAATTACAATAAATAAACATTTTTTTTTATTTATAACAGTACAAATTAACAAACTGGTTTTCTTCAATTAAGGGGTAATACTCTTAAAATTGGTAAAATTAATTTTTAATTTAAAAATTGTTACAAATACATACTTTTTATTTATTGAATTTATATTTACATTCAGAATTATAAAAGTTGAATTCAACTTGTAACGGGGCGATCCTAGCCGATGCTCCTTGTCGAGCACCGCTGTCGAGCGGACTTACCTGCGTGACCTACGTGCCGCGCTGCCGTGTCCCTCGATGCCGCGATATCGCGCACGGACGTTGGCCGTGGTGCAAACACGATATCCCGGTGATGCGCCGCTAACAATAATAACGATCCTCCACCGCGAGGAAAATCGCCGGAACCGAGTCACACTCGGGACAGGAGGAAAGAGAATATACTTTCCGGGTGCTCGTGCCTGTTGAAGTACACGAGGCTCGCCCGCGGAGGCGGCTGGGTAAGCAGGATAGGGATACGAGGTCTCGAGAATAACTACACGAGAGTTTAATAATTAATAAACTAAGCGTATATTCTAGGTGAACAAAAATAAGTATTAGTGATATTTACATGATATTAGCGTTCGGTTGCGCTACAAACTACAACAAGAAAAAGGTGATACGGTCGACCTCGGGGTCGTACGCAATAGCGCGGCGAGTTCGCGGTGCGCGGGAAATACGCGTTGATCGGCAACCGTCCCGTGTTGCCTAACCGATTTACCGCGTGCACGAGGAGGCCGAGTAGCGGATCGCGCCTTATACTTTTAGTGCTCGCTGCACTGCGCTGAGCTTATTACGGGGTAGCTCAGCACCACGTGAAAATCAAAGCAACTTACTTTGCGCAAGGATGCGCTGGCGAGTTGATCAATTCCTCGCTTGCTAGTATCGGGAATGGCTGAACTTCCTCGAGCGTCGGGGAAGAGGCACGGCGTCGATGTATCGTCCCGAGGATAATACCCTCGGCTCGGGCAGGGGGGCAACACACGTGCACACACTAATCTCGCACTTGATCTCTCTCTCTCTCTCTCTCTTTCTCTCATTCAATCTCGCTCGTGTCGGGATCGCGTACCTAATCGGGTTCCGGCCAGAAACGGACTGATCGAGACTCGGTGTCTCGCGGCCCTTCGCGACGTTGCACGATCGCGCGTAATCACGTGGTTACGCGGTTATCGAGTTTACGGGCTACCGCGCGTTTCGGAACACGCGCCCGTTATATCCTCCCTCCAGAGTCGACTATCGTGTCACACTCGACGTTGGATTATCATAGGTTCAAACAACAAATAGAATGGAAGGTTAGGAAGATCATTAGGATACGTCGTTTTTAGTCGCGCTTCGTGTTTTTCGTGACGAATCTATTACGTTAACCGAAACGTTTTTATTTCGCAAACCTTTCGGACGACCGCGGCCTCTCTTTATCGGTTTGGATGGTTTATTCGTAATTCTAACGCGAGAGGGCTTCCCGGTCCTCTTTACAACGATCGTATTCTTTCTCGGTCTCCCCCTTCGCTGTTGTTTTTACAGGTTTAGCGTCTGCCGTACATCGCGCACGCGTTTGCGCGTTGACGCTTTGATCGCTATCTGATACACTCGCAGATGTATCCGCATTTGCATCCTGCTGCGCGCTCGCAGACTTTCGTTCGCTCGGAAGAAGCGGGTCGCGCTTCGCTGCGTGTACGCTCGCATCCCTCGGTAGTTGGGCATTGATCTCGATGTCGTCTTCTTCTTGTGCAGTCTCAAATGGCTTTAATTGTGAGACATGCACTAAGTTGACGATATAGCCATTTTTATCAAGCAATCTATACGTATTTGCGCCAAGTCGGTCATTAACCATGTGCGGCCCAGCGAAATTAGGCGCTAACTTCGCCGCTCGGCCCTCGGAAGTTGAGGAAAGAATTTTATGTGCTTTCCACACCAAATCTCCGATTTGATAATCACGAGCTCGACGTTTGGCGTCGTAATATTGTGCTTGCCGTTCTTGTGCATTTCTCGCGCAATCAGCGGCTGTGTCTCGCACGTCTGCTAGAATACGCATTTTAGCTTTCCATTTACTCCATGGCGTATACTAAAATGTATTCTTTACCGTGTTTACTGCGGGGAAACGGACCCATGATATCCGCCGCAACGACTTGCCATGGTCGATCAAAAACACGGCGCCCCATCAAACCTGCAGGCGCTCGTTGCTCAACTTTACATTGTTGACAAACAAGGCATGTTTTAACGTACTCCTGTACGTCTCGTACATTCTAGGCCAAAAATAATAGGATAAGACGCGAGCGTATGTTTTTTCGCGCCCCAAGTGGCCTGAGGTCGGCTCGTCATGGCACTCCTGCATGACTTCTTGTCATTTTTCCTTTGGGACGACAATTTTCCAAGCCTCGTCTTCGTCTAACTCAGCTGGAAGCACTTCACTCGGGCGGTAAATATACAGCTGTCCACCGATCTCTTTGTAGCGTGGATAATCTCGTGGCTGCTGCCGAATTTGTCGCTTGCCCAGGAGATTGCCCCAATCTCCGGTGCTTCGTCCTCATGCATTCTCGACAATGCATCAGGGACGTGATTAAGTGCCCCTTTGCGGTGTTCAACAGTAAAAGAGTGTCCTTGCAACTCTAGTGCCCATCGCGCTAGGCGCCCTGTTGGATTACGCAAATTGCATAGCCAACGAAGACTGCTATGGTCCGATATAACTCGGAAGTCATAACCCTCGATATAAGGCCTGAACTTCTTTATTGCCCATATTACAGCGAGACATTCTCTCTCAGTTACGCTGTAATTGCACTCAGCTTGTGTCATGGTGCGGCTAGCGAATTCGAGCACTCTCTCTTCGCCGTCTACGTACTGTAAAAGTACTGCACCCAAGCCTGAGTCACTTGCATCAGTTTGCACTACAAACTGCGCTTGGAAATCCGGACGTTGGAGCACTGGCGCTGTGGCCAACTCGCGCGAGTCCGATAGCAGATAGTTGCAATAAACCCCAAGTGCTGGGACTAGCTACTTCTAGTTTAACACTTTGCTCCGCTTGTTTTAAATAAAGCAGATTGGCGTTAGGGTCATGCACTACATCAAATAAACGACAAAAATTTGTACCTACATAGCAGTCGTGATCAAGGTCGGGCATAATTGCCACTGTAACCTCCTTTTTCACGCCTGCTACGGTAAAAGGCAGATCTACGTAGCCAGCGATGGGAGTGTAATGCCCGTCGGCAACGCGAGCTCCACGACCCTTGCTCGGTCGGAGCTCTCGTCCACATGCGCTAGCAATTCGTAATCCAAGCGCGCCCATAACAGTACGCGCTGCGCCTGGATCGTATAACGACCTAACGCGGAAACCACCGATGTCGACTTGGAGCCACCAACGATCCTCAATGTCGCTGGGATCTCCGCTTGACTTAACTGCCGTGTCACGCAACGCTTGCGGTAACACGTAAGTCTCCAGGTGTGAGTTCTTTGGCGCATCGACGCTCGATGCCACACTAGTCGCACTAATGTTCGCACAAAGAAGCTGCGTACTCTCTACGCTCTCCGCTTCGGCTTTAGAGGTCGTACACGAATCTACCGGGGGCATAGAGACCTCGTCTATGCTTCCCGTCGGTCGTTTCCCGCCCGCTTCGCACAATCTCTTGCGAAATGGCCTTCTACATCACACACATAACAGCGAGCATTTGTTTTTCTCGGTACTAGTGTGTGCGGGGGAGATTTTCGCGCGTCTTCGCTTTTACTCTCCTGGGACGCACCTTTGCTATCAGCGCTCTGATTCGCCTATTGGTTGCGTTTCCCTTTCCCCTGGTAGCCTTTCTGCTTAGGCGAGTTATTTTTGCTTTTATTTTGGTCTTTATTTCGGTTTTAATCCGAACGCTGCTGACTTAAAAATCGCTGTAACTTCTCGTCCAAAACTTTTGTTACAATTGCTGCGATTTCTGTCGGCTCAGCGGCTTTGTCCTCAACGACTACCGCCGCCGCTTTAGTTGGTTTGCCTTCGTACTTTAGCGCCCGATACGCCATTTCCGGCAAAAGCGATGTTGCAGGGTCCGGCGGAGCCCTGTACCTGCGCTCGTACTCAAGATTGAGTTCAGCGTTTTTCGCCATAACCAACAGATCTCTTACGGTGCCGAAATCGATCCTTCTGATCAGCTGTCGTAAGCGTGGAAGCATGTTCAAATACAATAAATCTAACTGCGCTTCTATAGTTGGTGTCGGTATTTGTTTGCGCATAATACCGGTTAGGTATGTGATATAATCACCCACAGGCTCGTCTTTGCCTTGTGTCTGCGCATTTGCTTCCGCTACCAACCTCTGTTGATAGCCGCTTGACATGCCGTAAGTTAAGCGAGCATCATCGCAAAACTCAGGTCATGTCGACCACTCGTGTTTGTGGTTTCTGTACCACACAGCTGCTACCCCGTTTAGTAATTCAGATAGTGAGGACATTACTTCACTGTCTGATAAATTACTATGTGCGCGACATTCCTCGACGCGCGTCAAGAGCATGTCAACGCTTTGACTTCGGTCGCCACTAAAACTCAAGCCACTTTTACGCACGATTTGACCTACATCACGCTTCGAGCTCGTAGTAACGTTTCGACTACTATTCGCGCCTATTGACGCTGCGCTTGGTGCAGTCTCATCACCTTGGTTGAGGAGCTCTTCCCCTCTCCAAACGTTACTCGCCTCTTCATTTCGAAGTTGGTTTGTCGAAATCGGGCTACTGTACGGCAGGTTCATAATACTAAACGTATCCTGGAAAGTAACGCGATTGCTTATTTTTCCAGTCGCACCGTGTAGATTCATCATTTTGCACTTCTTGTGCGTCAATCTGTGTACTACTCGCGGGCGACGCGTTTGCAAATTTTCCAAGTAACCTCCTAATCGAGTCTATTTGTTTTTGCAGTTCTAGGTACTTGTGGTTCGATTCACTCATGAATTCACGATAATTCATTGGCATCTGCAAGCGAGGCTGTTCTACCGAAGTTTGTCTCGAATAACTCGGGGCATGTTGCGCTTCCGACTCAAAGTTATGTGTGTCTACATGTGTAGACGTACCTTGCGCTTGTACTCGCAGTACTTGCGCATTATCCCCAGCACTCATTCGCTGTATGGGATAAATAACTTTTATCAGTTCGTCATCATGCAACATTTGAATAGAGTGCGGTGTATCGTGATCTACGTCCTCCTCGAGAATCGTTGATCCCGATTTTTCCGCGCACGTTTGGTCTATAAACGCGCTTCGCAGCTGTTCCCATTTTATTCGCGCTTCCTCGGGGTGCATTTCGGACTGCTCGAAATCCGAGTGGCTATATTGCCCGAGAAGCCATTTATATAAGCGTTCTACATTTGATAACCTTCAACCCGTACGGTTGAGGTTGAGCGCTTTGAGGTTCTCCTCGAGATCCTCCTCAGAAAGAGCTAAACACCATTGCTCTACCGATGTTAGCGTCTCTTGCGCCATTGCGCTAAATTACTCGCTCGCAGAATTATAATTCACAAAAAAAAATTTAGTCGCTGTGTGTGTGCGCTTTATGTTATTCCCGCGTGAGTCCGTTTTCTAAGTATGCTTTTCGGTTTTCAACGTAAAATCGAAAAACACGCTTTGGCCGTAAATTGAAAAGGAAAGAAAAACAAAAATTTACACTTACACACAGTTATTAACAATATAAATATGTACAGATATAAATATACAATAAATAATAAATTAAGTATACACACAATATATCTTATGCACAGACTTGCGCACTCACACAGCGATAGACACAAAGATTTTGCTTGTAATCAATTTGCGCAAAATCGAAAATTGAAATATGTACAGAAAATTACCTGTGAGAATATCACGATTTTGCGCTTGTTGTACTATCTGTGTATGTATATATATATATATACACACACCGGAAGACTATTTTTTTTCAATTATATAAAAAAACTAAATTTCTCAGATTATTAAAAAAATACAACAAACGACAAGAAAAAAAATTGATTAATTATTTATATACAAAAAAATTGCTAAATTTAATAAAGAATTAAACAGAATAAATATATCAAGAATCGAAAAAGAAAAATAAAATTTTCCGCGTTCACTGTTCGGGTTATAATTTCACAAATTATATTTCGACAGTGGAAAAAATAAAGAGACTTAAATACGCCTCAATCTTTGTGCCTTGTACAATATATAGAAATGTAAACACGGCGCTTTGTTTACGTTCGCGCGTCGCGTGCCTCCTCGCGTCAACAACGCACGAATTAAGCGAGTTAAAATTTTAACGTGGGTACGGGTTATTATGATTGAATAATATTATTTGAATAGCGCTTCAAAATTTTTAATTTCCCTGGCGATTTTGTAATTTTTCTCAAAAATTATACTTTATTTAGCGCTAAAACGGGATAATTTATACGCCAAATGATCGCCAAAATTGATTAATAATTTTCGACTATTATAAATTAAAAAAAAAATTAATTATGTTGGCAATTAATAATTTTTCTCAAAAATTATTAATTATTTGTGCGCTAACAAACTGTTTATGTATTAAATAAACGTCAACAATAATCAATAATTGTGAATTATTTATATTCGAAATTGCGGTAGCACCCTATAGCAATTATCTGTGAGAAAGAAAAGAAAACGAAAACGAAAAGAGGTACGAGAGAAATGGAATACAAGGTGCGATGTATTTTCAACAAATTAAATTTAGCACCGAAAATAAAATAGTCTATTTTCTTGGAAGCGGAGTACCGCGTATCCTAACCCAAAACCTGTGGTTGGGCGCCAACTGCAACGGGGCGATCCTAGCCGATGCTCCTCGTCGAGCACCGCTGTCGAACGGACTTACCTGCGCGACCTCCGTGCCGCGCTGCCGTGTCCTTCGATGCCGCGATATCGCACACGGACGTTGGCCGTGGTGCAAACACGATATCCCGGTGATGCGCTACTAACAATGATAACGATTCTCCACCGCGAGGAGAATCGCCGGAACCGAGTCACACTCGGGACAAGAGGAAAGAGAATATACTTTCCGGGTGCTCGTGCCTGTTAAAGTACACGAGGCTCGGCCGCTCAGAATGCGCGCCAACTAGAAGGTTGACGCGCCCGCGGAGGCGGCTGGGTAAGCAGGATAGGGATACGAGGTCTCGAGAATAACTACACGAGAGTTTAATAATTAATAAACTAAGCGTATATTCTAGGTGAACAAAAATAAGTACTAGTGATATTTACAAGATATTAGCGTTCGGTTACTCACTCTCGCTCGTGTCGGGATCGCGTACCTAATCGGGTTCCGGCCAGAAACGGACTGATCGAGACTCGGTGTCTCGCGGCCCTTCGCGACGTTGCGCGATCGCGCGTAATCACGTGGTTACGCGGTTTTCGGAACACGCACCCGTTATAAACTATAAAAATATCTTTTTTGATCATATCTCTCTTTTTGTAGCTAAAATATGTAATTTCGAATGGAAGCTGTTTTGATTGTGATATTTCTAAGTTATAAATTGTTGGATTAAAAAAATGTCAAAAATTAAAAAAATTCCAATTATTAAAAAATTTTGAAAAATGTTAACATTTTCTAAACCCAACAATTTAGGATTTAGAAATATCACAATCTAAATAGTTTCAGTACGAAAAGATATGTTTTGGTTACAAAAACAAAGTTATTTGATCAAAATTGGTTCATCGGTCAAAAGTGTATTTTATGCCAAAGCTACAATTTTTGTACTTGTATATAAACATAATCAATAACATAAATATATTTATTTGCAACATTTTTTGAATTAAAAAATATTTATTTTACCTATTTCAAGTGTATTACCACCTTATTTAATTATTTAAACTAAATATAAATAATTACGATTAACAATAATTTTATAAGAAATTAACGTAACTTAACTAACGCAAAATAGTTAATAATTTAGGTAATTTGCCTAAAGAATAGTAAAGAAAAACTCATTATTTACGTCTGTGTGCGGCGATTCCGTCTGGACAATTATATTATTCTCTGTATAATTGTCAGAGGTATCAGGAGGAATTTGCATCATGGTGTTGTCACTCCACGAGGCTGAACGTAGCTGAGCCACCTCCGCATCTCGTTTGGTGATGGCATATGTTAAAACCATCATATTAGCGTTAACTATCTGCACTTCTTTAAAAATTTTCTCTAAAGATTGGAGACATGCATCTTGTTGCTTAACAGTTGTTTCTATAGCAACTTTTCGACGGTTTCTAAATTATAAGAAACATTAAATAATGTTGCGACGCTACTTTTCGTCAGGAAGAATTTAATTGGATTAAATTATAACCCGGCGGAGGTTCCGTCGTAGCGACGTTGAAAATGGCTAGATATCGCCGATTTGTATTTGATTGGGCGCCTGGCGATATTTAAATTAAAATGAATAATTGAACGAATTACTTTACAAAATGACTCAGCAACCCGGCAAATCTCCACCTCGACTCCTCGTCACAGAGGGAATCCCGACGGCTGGCCACCTCGGAACCGGCGGCTTTCAGAGTAAGGAAAAATCAAATAAATACACTCACAAATTCTATCTTTAACCACAACTCATTTATTTAAAAAGTTAATAGAAATTATAATTTCCGGCACCGACACAATATATATACTCGCGATCCGCGACCGACTCTCACACACGTGCACACACTCACGCAACTCCGTCCGGCAAATATAAGAATTTAATATTTAAAATAATTCGGCCGCCCGTCGGGCTAACCGTAAATATTACTCGCCTAATTGACTTCTCACAGCTCCAATCAACTCCACTCGACTCTACTTCTCGACTACAACTCTGTACTCTACTCTACTCAACTCTACAAATGGCAACTCCGCCTCAAAAAAAAAAAAACTCCACTCAAAATTAACTCGACTCCCTAGTCGGACGATCGGGTAGCGAATCATCGAGACCGGCTTCTTCATCCGGCTCGCGGCGTGGCTTGATCCCCAAAATTAAGGATTTTCCTCCCCACCCTATCGCTATCCTTCTCTAACTTACTCTACTCCTTATCTACCGGCGTTGATTAGGGTGGTTGATTGCGTGATCGATACGCGTAGTCAGCCTTGATCTTATTTCCGTCAAGGCCGATTATCCAATAATAGTGGTTTACGTCACCACCAACCTGTTCATTATTGGGTCGATCACGCAACCAATCATCCCCGACACTCGGAAGGCGCGCAATACAAATAATTAATTACCATATCGGTAACCCATTCGGTGCTGCCGCCCCGTGCCTACCGGCTATATAATTCATACTAACTACTCCCGACACACTCACACAACAATTAAAATTTAATTCATATCAGCAACTATTTACAACTATATACATTTAAAAAAAATTATTACGACACACCCCCAAACTCTACCGACGGATCTACGTATTTTATTTAATATTAACGACGCTACTAGTTAAAATAATTAATTAAATAATATACGTGTGCGCGCTATGTACAAGGGTATACACCAACACATAGGTGTGCGCGCACCGTCTATATCTATATATATACATATATATATCCTAGTATGCCGCGGTATACCTTCGCACGCATACATTAGGTATACCGCGACTCCTACTCTACTCGCGCTCCCCTCGCTCCGCGCGATCCCACCCATTATCCCACTACGGTCGATCACTCGAGCATCTTCGCGCGCGCAACACTCTCGCTGCTCGAGTGATTCCCCCTTCCCCGCGCACCACGCCTAGTGCCGCACGAGCGTCGCCGTCGGTGCCGCATTCCCCGGTATACGGGTGTAAGGTGGGGGAGCACCCTGGCTCTCCCGACTACTAGTACGTAGTTCGGGCGTGCGCGCACCCATGCGCCATCTCAGCCGTCGTCGTCTGCTGAGCACGTGTGACGGTTGAGGTTAGGACGCCGCCTAACCTCCCGTCTTGTTGACATCAGCAGCGGATACGCCAGGTATCGTGAGACGACCTGGGCTCGGTCCTTGGCTCACGATACCTCTCGGCCGTGGTTTGGGTCGTAGTCCGCATACTACCGTCGGGTATCGGTCGCGTCGTTCGTCGGCTCTGACTCTAAAACATACCCATACCGTGGGTATCAGTGCTTATATTAAAGTGCATCGGTGCACTTCGGTCCGCCTGCGAGGGATTCGCTACCTACGACGCGATTGCGAGCTATTATAAAGTAACAGTTATGCATGCACATGACTTGTAAATACAAGCCATGTGCATGTACTTGTGCGTTGTATTTTACAACGTCATAAACAGCCCCCTCCTAAACCGAAACACCCCCGGTGTCCTTCGGTTTACTACAACTTCTTACTCTAACTACTTTTACTCATTAAACAAAAGTTATTCACCCTCAATTATATATCATATAATTTAAAATAACTCTTACAACTACTACTATTCTCCTAACAACGATTCGTTTGCGATACTACTTCTTCCCTCGCACGGGCGTCGGACCGAATTGCACACTTCAATTTTTATTTATTTATTCAATAACCACCACCATTATAAAATAAAAATAAATAATAAAAAATAGAAAATAGAATAATTAATAAAAAAAATTATATTATTATACCTATTCCCTCTCTCTTCCGGCGTATTCTCCTCTACTACCGACGGTTTTCTTCTTATATACATCTTAACTCTAAGCCTTAATCTACTATATACATCTTTCTTCTTCTTCACAACTACCAACGGTGTCTTCTTCTTCTTTCTCTTCTTCTTCTCTTCTTCTTAGGGCTCCCTGACGGGTAATTTTGCCGTCGGGCCTACCCTATTCCTCTGCTCTACCACCGGCGGGGATTATTCTCCTGTCTTCCTTTGTGACACACATCTGCGGGGTTGAATAAAACGTTTTAATTCGGTGACATGCGATTTCGCAATTTTCCGACTGTTTCCTTCACCACTACCCAACACATACACTGTAGGGGACAACACTTTTACGATATCGAACGGTCCTTCATATTTCGGCGCAAGTTTGGCGGAATATTTATTCGCGGCGTTAGATAACGTATGTACTCGTCTAAGTACTAAATCTCCGGCGGTAAAACTAACATCTTTACGTCCCTTGTTATACTGTTTTTCCTGCTTGGTACGTGCTTGATCAATGTGTCGAGCTACCAAATCTCGCAGGGCATCTAAACGTTTCATCCTCTCTTCCCATACCTCCGGCGGAATTCTAACGACTGGTCTATGACCTTCTACCTCTCTCCTCAAGCTTTTTACTGGCTTAGGGTGTCTGCCGAAATTTATGAAGGCAGGTGACACCTTAGTGGAGGATTGTACGGCGGTGTTTACGGCATGGCGAAATTCGTGCACGTGCACGTCCCTATTCCGATGGTCTCCACCGACAAATGCTGCTATCATCGCCTTCAGCGTCCTATTACTTCTCTCGACCGGATTAGCCTGGGGAAAGTACGGAGGCGTCGTGACGTGTTTAACTCCGTACTCCGCCAACGTAGCTTTCAACAACTTGTTGTCGAATTCCCGACCATTATCCGAGAGAAAGTAATCTGGCGTCTCCCAACGGAATAGCACTAATTCCTCGAACGCCCTCGCAACCGACTTTCCGTCTGCTGATCGCAGAGGTTTCACCTCAATCCAGCTGGTGAAGAGATCCTGGAATACCACCAAGTATCGACACTGGCTTTTACTTGGTGGAAATTCCATGAGATCAGCGGCCACTACTGCCCATGGTCTCTCTACGATTCGGCTTCCCATTAATCCGACGGGTCCTGTCTGCGATACCTTGTATTGCTGGCAGGTCTGGCAACTACGTACGAAGTCGTGGGTGTCATACCACATGCCCTTCCAATAATAGTCTCTGGCCAGTTTGTCGTACGTCTTCTCGATCCCTAAGTGCCCAGCAGACGTGATACAGTGCGACTCTTGTAACACTTGTTGACGATGATCTGCTGGCACAACTAGCCTCCAACCTTCTTCCGGCGTAGTTATTGGATCGAGTAATGGGTCGTACCTGTGGCGATACAATAAGCCGTTCTCTACCTTCCAACCGTTGAACTTAGCTGGACGTTCTGGCACTTCTTTCAGCATCTTAAGATACCATTGGTCCGCTATCTCTTCAAACGCGGCTACGTCTTCCTCTTCCGACGGAAACATCCTGGACAAGGCGTCTGGGACGTGGTTCATAGCTCCCTTCCTATGTACCACCTTGAAGTCCCATTGCTGCATCTCCAAGGCCCATCTGGCAAGACGGCCAGTTGGGTCCTTGAGATTTTGCAGCCATCGAAGGGCACTATGGTCAGTAATGACTGTAAAGGTGTAACCTTCGATGTACGGACGCAACTTTTTAATCGCCCACAACATGGCGAGACACTCCTTCTCCGACGTCGTATAGTTCTTCTCAGCCGGCGTCAGCACTCGGCTGATATATACGATCGGATGCTCTCCATCATCCTTCTCCTGCGTGAGGACGGCTCCCAAGGCGAAATTACTGGCGTCGCACTGGATAGTAAACGGCTTACTAAAATCCGGCCTTGCGAGCACTGGCGCCTGGGTAAGAGCTTTCTTCAGAGCGTCGAAAGCCTCTTGTTGCTCATGTCCCCACATCCATTCTTGGCTTTTACGGAGAAGTTTTACCAAAGGTACTTTCAGCTCAGAGTCCTTTCCAATGAACCTGGCGTACCACCCGACCATTCCCAGGAACCGGCGCAATTCTCTAACATTGCGGGGCTCTGGGTATTCTACTACCGGCGAAACTTTCTCTGGATCAGGGCGCAATCCTTGGCTGTCCAGTATAAAGCCTAAATACGTTACAGTGGAACAGCAAAACTCGCACTTATCCCGGTTTACCATCAGTCCAGCATTCACGAGCTTCCTCAATACTAACTCCAACCACTTCAGATGCTCGTCAAAATCCTCTGTTACTATAATTATATCATCTAAGTAACAGAAGATATGCGGCTCATACTCTGGCCCGAATAACGCATCTACTAGACGCTGGAACGTTTTCGGCGCATTTGTGAGACCGAACGGCATTCTTTTAAACTGGTATTGCCCTGATCCTGGCACGGCAAAGGCGGTATACTTCCGGCTAGTTGCTTCCATCATTATCTGAAAATACGCCTGCTTCAGGTCGATTTTCGTAATGCACTTTGCCCTTCTCATTTTATCAAGGATGGAATCCATCGTAGCCATTGGATATCCGTCCTTTTTCGTAACCTTATTGAGATCACGGTAATCGATGCAAAACCGTATCGATCCATCAGGTTTCTTAACCATCAATAATAGACCTCTCAATAATATCATTCCGCAACATCTTATTTACTTCGTCTCGCGCAATCTCCAACATCCTCGGCGACAACCGGCGAACCTTATGCATTATAGGTGATGCATTTCCGACATCAATGTGATGTTCGGTTAGGTCAGTTGCGCCGAAAGTATCTGACGGTTTCGGCAATATACTTTCTACGAGACGCCTAACACGTTCTCGTTGGTCATCTCGTAACTCCTGGATGCCAGCGCATTCGGCATATATCGTCGCTTCTCCGTCTTCCGCCGTGGCGGCGAAGGTTCTCCATTTTCCTTCTCGTGCTCGCCACTCTCCTCTACCTAGGCGGGTATCTACGTCGAAAATCCGGCAGAAATCCATGCCTAGTATGACATCATGGTCTAGGACATTCATGGCTTTGAGCGGAATTATTTCGGCGTATCCGTCTATTTCCAAACTAATGTTTAGGATTCCTATTACCCGGCGAACATCTCCTGTGACGCTTTTAATTGCTGTCTCACATGGTTCCAACCGGCTTCTGAATCTCTCCGTTACTTTAGGTCCAGCGAGCGAAATCATGGCTCCTGGATCAAACAGAGCACTGTAACTCTCTCCTCCGAGATTCAGTTCTAGGAAATTCCTATTATCGGCCGACGTAGCTGCTACATTCTCGTCGTCTCGACGGACTTCTTGCTTCTCCTCTCCATTCGGCGGCGGAATACATAATTCCGTCCGCGTTCTCTTGGGAATCGCTCCCGTACTACTTGGATTCGGCGTCGGAATACAATCTACCTCCTTCTCTGCCGGCAAGTAAAATAAGGTTTGGGCGCCAGCCGCGTACGATCGCGGCGAATTTATATATTATGCTCGGCTGCGTGCGAGCTGCTGCTACTTGCTGCGCGAGGGGAGGGGAGGGGCGAAAAGGGGAAGCACACTTACGGTCAGGAGAGGTCGTGAAATACCGGTGCAGGGCGTGCACCCACCTTATTACAGTGGAGATCGTCTCCTGGAGTTGCTGCTCTGCGGTCAGTTGCTCTCGCACACACACACTCAAAATACTCTCGAAATGTATTATAATATTCGGTCGGCCGATGTTGCCTCGATGGCGTCCCGATGAGCTCTCACGAGCTCGGGCTCGTTCGCCGCTTCGCTGCTCGGGCCGGACGTGCGCGCGCAGCTTCTCGCGTCGAGTCGCCCGTCGGCCGCCGTCGTCTCGCGCGCCTCGTGTAGTGAGTGCTCGCGGCCATGTTGATCAAGGCGGACGACGTTGCCGGGCTGCTGCTTCCCACGGAGAGGACGATGTTCCCGGTGATGCTGTTAACCCGGTAAGTCTATATGATCGTTCCTCCGTGTTGTATAATGTATCGGCTAATGAGTCTGCTCTGTCACAGGTGCAGACGGGACGGCCGATCTTCGAGTCTTCTCTCTCACTCGCTCTCACGGTGGCTGCTCAGCTGGTGCGCGTCGGGTCGGTGACTGCTGCTCTTCGTCGGTGCTGCGTTGCTGCGGGGATTCTGGCTGCTTCTCAGGTGAATATCTATCTCCCGAGGGAGTGCTGCTTATTATTTACTAATTATTAACTGAGAGTTATGGTAATGTTATGATTACCATAACCTCACTTCCAATCCTCTTCTAGCATGTAGCTGTCAGTTACTATGTGCACTACATGCTTCCTTGTTTCCTTCTAATTAGGATTCTTATTAATTATCTAATTGTTTCACAGCTTCCTGGATGTCTTGTTGCTGCTCGTGCTGCTCCATCTGGCACCTTGGGCCATCGTAGGCTGCTTCATGGTCCTGGTGCGAAGCCTCCTGGAAGTGGTATCGCCTCTCCTGATATGCTGCTTCATTGTGCTACGTGGAGGGAATCAAGAGAAGTATTGGGGATTTGGGGAGCTTCGGGTAGGTTAGGTAGGCTTAGAGATGTGAGGGTAAGTAGGTTAGTTTGTATTGGGACTCGCTCGCTTATTACTTTGACAGGTATTACATACCTTGTCACAACGCAAATTGACATCAACTTGCTCCAAAATTGCTCTTTTGGTTTAACAGGGTACTATGATTTTTTACTATCATAAGCTTACCGCAAAATAACTCACCAACTTTTTCATCGAATAGGTTAAAATTTTAACACTAACTATTAAATATCATTCTAATCCACTTGTTTTGTCGTGTAAAAAAAAATCAACTGATTTTTACATAATTTTTAATTTTTTTACAATAATGTTGCAAATTAATTTTTTTAATAGTTTTAAATTCTGTTCCATTCAAGTTGATTAGAATGATGTTTAATAGTTACTGTTAAAATTTCAGCCTATTCGATGAAAAATTTCCTGAGATGATCCTGCGGTGACTTGTGGTAAAAAATCATAGTACGCAGAGCCATTAATTGATTAACATAAATATATGGCAAATAAATTAACTAAAAAATTGTTTAATAAAGTTAACAATACTACATTCTTTCTTTTAATTTGTAAATATATTAACTTATCAGATATAATAAATTGTTAATTATAAATAATAAATTTTTTTTCTAAATTTTAACTCAGACTCGCCCCCTTAAATTAATTTCAAAAAGTATTTGAAGAATACTTTTCCACGAATACTTTTTTTATTTCTCCTTTTAATCAAAGAAAGGTCATTTTTCAATTAAAACAAAGTTTTAAATATTTTGTTAATTGAAAAACGTTTTTTTGTTTGATTAAAAGAGGTAAAAAATAGAAGTATTCTACGTAAAGTTGCTTTAATAAACGTACTTTCTTTAAGAAGTTTTTTAGGTGGTTCGTCCGAATCGTCATCATCACTACTAAAACCTGAAAAATTATAATTATTATATTAATAACTGTATTTTTTTTATTATGTAATATTTATTTTAGTACTTTATACTTACTTCTCTTTAACGACGATTGATTGGCATCGATAGATTGATCGTCATCACTTATCAAATTGATGAACGATTCGGTCTCCTCCAGTTGGACTGAACTATCGCTGTCCATGGATAATAAAAATGACATCTTGTTTTTTTGTTCATGTTGTTTGGAGGTGGATGGTTGGGGTTCAGGCATAATAACTTTTTTTGCAGCCTCCTCCTTTTGCTTTTGTACAGTTTGTACCCCCGATTTTGTGCATCTCCTTTGAAACTTTGAAGCTGGAGAAAATTTTGCATCTTGTTTTGAATGGTACTCAATTTTGCTCCTGTACTAATTCTTTTTACCAGTCGGCATTTCATTTCACGCCAGCACTGCAAAACAACAATTATAAATAATAGAAACGTATTGCATAAAGCATAAAAAGTTATTAGGCGTAAATGTTTGCAAACAAGGGAGAATGTGCATCGATAAGATAAGTATAGGTAGAAGACGATAAAGGCAAAAAGTATAGAAAACCATGAATCGTACAGTGTCAGCAAATGTACTCACTCTTCCCTCCTCTCTCTCTCACTCTCTCTCTCTCTCTCTCTCTCTCTCTCTCTCTCTCTCTCTCTCTCTCTCTATCTATCTATCTCTTCAATTTATCTTTAAAATTAAGTAGAAGTGAAAAAATATTACAGCTGAGGACTAGACTATAAAATTAAATTTTAAATGGCAGATAAAGAACAAGTTTTTTGTGATAATATCTAAAATAGCGCAAGAAGACTTATTAGACGTACATGTTTGCATAGGACCCACGTGTAAGCAATCAAATTATACATCGGTAAGAAAAATATAGGTAGAAGGGGACAAGGGCAGAGAATACGGAAAAAAATGAATCGTACACTGTAAGCAAACGTAAACTCTCTTACTCTCTCACTTTCTCTATCTCACTGTCTCTCTCTTACTCACTCACTCTCTCTCTCTCTCTCTCTGTCTCTCTCTCTGTCTCTGTGTCTTTCTCTCTCTCTTTCTCTCTCTATAATACTTTCCGTATTATTATGCAGCAGGACCCCCGGATGACAGGTTTTTCTTCAAACATGTCAAGGAGGAGGATCTGGCTAGGGTTATCTTGGCTTCGAAATCTAACGCCTCTGGAGTGGATGGTATCCCGATCAGCTTTATAAAGGAATCGATAACATCTATATTCCCTATTCTATTACATATTTTTGATACCTCTTTGCAGTCGGGTATATTTCCTACCCAATGGAAGATGGCCTTGGTTAGACCGTTTCCGAAAGTGTCGCGACCGAATGCAGTCGAGGACTATAGACAGATAAGTATTATCTGTGCGACTGCAAAGTTACTTGAAAGTGTGGCATATGATTTGTTGAATGAGTATATCTCTGAAAGAGGACTTTTAAATCGGCTGCAGTCTGGCTTTCGAAAATCTCACAGTGTACACACTGCCCTTATAAGGTTAGTTGATGACGTCAGAGTGAGTATAGATGGTGGTTTTATTACTCTATTAGTTTCTATAGATTTTAAGCAGGCTTTTGACTCAGTCAATATTGCTCTGCTCTGTAAAAAACTTAGTTACTATGGCATTTCTGATTCGGTGATTGAGTGGTGTAATTCATACCTTTCTGGTAGGTCTCAATTTGTTAAATCGAGTTCGGGTGAGTTTTCCAGCGTTAAAACTAGAGAGAGGGGAGTTCCTCAGGGCTCAGTCTTGGGACCGCTCCTATTCCAGATATTTATCAATGACCTTCTGGACTGTATGATTGATTGCAGTTATCAATTATATGCTGACGATTTCATTGTTTATGCCCGGAGTCGCTTTAACGATCTGCCCGCGTTGATAAAATGAATTTGAATTTGGAACGGGTCTTACGATGGGCCCAGTGTAATGATATTGTAATTAACTCTAAAAAAACAAAGGCTATGTGGCTTGGCTCCAGAGGTTTTGTTAGCAGGATTCCTGGTTAACGGGTTCCGGATGTTATTCTTGATAAAAATGTGATTGATATTTGCTCTTCCCTTAAGATTTTAGGAATAATGCTTGATAGCACGCTGTCTTGGAGAGAGCAATGTACTGAAACGGCAAGGAGATGTCATGGAGCCTTATCAAGACTTAGGAGGTGTGGAGATTGTATTCCTGCTAGTATCCGGCTTACATTGGTTAGGACTCTTGTCTTTCCATATTTGGATTTTTGTCCGGGGCTATTTTTGGACTTGTCTGCCGAACTTGTGCTTAGGTTATCCCGATGTAAAAACGCTGCACTTAGGTTTGTGACGGGCCTGAAAAAGTCCGATCACATTACCCCGGCATATAAATCACTCAAGGTACTTTCCTTCTCGCTAAGGCGGGACTATCTTTGTATTTGTTTGCTGGTTTGCATCCTTAAGTCCGGTTGTCCGGTTTATCTACGCAATGCTTTTAACTTTCAGCCTGCTGACCAGGTTGGCTCTAGGCGTTGCTCCGACCTTGACTTGGTGGTCCCCAGAGCTTCCACAGAATGCTATAGACATTCATTCACTATAGGGGCGGCTAACTTCTGGAATTCCCTGCCGGAAAATTTGAGAAGAAAGTTCGAGTCTCCCTCTTTTAAATTTGAATTGACTGCGCATTTTTTATCTTCAACTTCTGTAGATTAATTGGAATGTAGTAACTTAAGACTGATAGATATGTGCTTTGCAATTTGTTTTACTTGTTTACGTAATTTATAATCTTCAACAAAGTCAGTATTATGTATTTTTTGGATTCTAGATATGATTTCATTTATATTTTTATAGCTATTATTATTTATTTATTTTTATTACTTAACTACTACTTTATGTAATAATAATATTTTATTGTATTATTATTTTATTATTTTGTTATATTTTATTATATAAATTTAGACAAATCTTTATGTATTTAATATTATATTTACGTTACTTTTTATACTTTTCATATTTATACCTAAAACTGTTGTTGAATGCGATTATTGGAATTGTAAATTAATTATAAGCATCATTATTTCTGTATTTACTGGCTGCGGCCAACTAGGACCTTGAGTCCTTTGCCGCTCAATAAAGAATCAATCAATCAATCTCTCTCTCTCTCTCTCTCTCTCTCTCTTCTATAATACTCTGTGCTTTGTCTCTGCTTTACGTCTCGCTACAACCTTTTCTTTTAATTTTGCCGCACGAATATTCTCGCAGCATGGAAAAAAATCTCTATAATATAAACTACACAAAATACTTTTGTTCATTCAAAATTCTTTCTGATTATCAATTGAGAATGTAATTATTAAAAGAAAATTGATTAGAACTGAAAAAATATTAATTTTTTATTCAGATAACAAATTTAAGATTAGTTTTTGTGATATTTAACCACTTAAATAATTTTTAATATGTTTTTAACTTTTGATTTAAACTTCTAATTTCTCTGAACTTTTTAATCAACTGCTGACAGATAAACGGTTTAAAAATTTTCTTTAAATATCTACTATAAAAATTAAAAACTTACTTTTTTCCCAGCGTCTGTGCTGCGATTTTGCCCTCCTTGGATGCTATCTAATTTTAGCTTTAGAAGGCTCCACTGATGGTTCATTACAATCGGTCCTAACTCATTGCGGGCAAAAGATGTATTTCTTTCCATAAACTGCAATAAAACATCCATCTATTGGCGGCTTCCCGTTTGCTTTATTGAATCTGACTTGTAATTAACACAATAATTAATTAATACGTTATTTGAATAAGAAAAAAATATGTGAAATCAATGTTAATATACTAATAAAATTACATATTGCTAGCCATTACGAAAAGTAGGTCCTACTATGAAGGCGCGAGGAAATATGAATTTTACTTGAATATATTGAAAGGAACCCCCACTGAATCGGTATACATAAGTTTCAAGAATTGTAGTAGAAGAGAACCTAGAATTGTGTCATGTATTTGTTGTCAAAAGCAGAGGTCGTGTAGTGAACGTAAACGATTCAACTTTCATTTAATGATTAAAAATTTAGATTTGAATATATATTTTCAATTTTTATGTTTTCTGATATTTTAATAACTATAATAATTACAAAGTAAAATATTTAATTAATTTAAGTTTGATTTTTTAAAGTTTTACATATTATTCAAATTTATAAAAACTATTGTTATTAAAAAATTTAGTTTTTTGAACAATATATAATTTATTTTTTAAACGAAAAGTAAATCATTTATAAAGGAAATAATAATACATACATTGATATATTTTTCGATCTTGAGGGTCAATGCAGGTGTTTCAGTTTTTAAATAAATAAAAACACTTATATAATGCTAATAAGCAACGTTTCGTCCGCTTAGGTTTGCGGACCTCATCAGGCAATGCTATTTATTCAACACAGAAAATAAATTTTACATTTTTAAACATATTAGATTTAAAAAGAACAACAAAATTATAACTTTAAATTACCATGCGTATCACCAACGTTTCACTTCATGCTTATACTTAAGCGCTACTGAACAAATATTTATAAACGGTCAACAAACTTTATATCAAAGATATACCAATAACTGATTTTAATACCATTTGTAATACTAAGAAGTTAATAAATTTATATCAGGTTAATAAATGTTTCTATATAAACGGCTCAAATATTGTGTATCTTCCTTTCTATTTATTGTAAAATTGTTATTATTAATGTGAATCATTTCGGAAATAATTCTTTTCTTATAAAGTGGTTCTTTATCCAAAATTTTAGTATTTTGCCAGTCAATTGGTATTTTACCTTTACCTTACTACAAACAGTTTTTCAATAAATGTACTTCGATGTTAAAAAAATATAACTTCTCGACTGTTCCAATGATGAACAACAAATTAAATAATATAATTGTGTTGGGAAAAGATTTTACAGAAAAATGGAATGTTACTGGTGTAGTTTATAAAATGAATTGTAAAAATTGTTCTGCTTGTTATGTAGGAGAAACTAAACGTAGTCTAAAGGAAAGGATTAACAAACATAAAAAAAAAAAAAAAAAAAAAAAAAAAAAAAAAAAAAAAAAAACTCAGATTCTGTAATATTGCTACACATGGATAATTATAACACGAATTTGACTGGCAAAATACTAAAATTTTGGATAAAGAACCACTTTATAAGAAAAGAATTATTTCCGAAATGATTCACATTAATAATAACAATTTTACAATAAATAGAAAGGAAGATACACAATATTTGAGCCGTTTATATAGAAACATTTATTAACCTGATATAAATTTATTAACTTCTTAGTATTACAAATGGTATTAAAATCAGTTATTGGTATATCTTTGATATAAAGTTTGTTGACCGTTTATAAATATTTGTTCAGTAGCGCTTAAGTATAAGCATGAAGTGAAACGTTGGTGATACGCATGGTAATTTAAAGTTATAATTTTGTTGTTCTTTTTAAATCTAATATGTTTAAAAATGTAAAATTTATTTTTTGTGTTGAATAAATAGCATTGCCTGATGAGGTCCGCAAACCTAAGCGGACGAAACGTTGATTATTAGCATTATATAAGTGTTTTTATTTATTTAAAAACTGAAACACCTGCATTGACCCTCAAGATCGAAAAATATATCAAATTAAAAAAATGAAGGGTGCTAATTCTCATAATAATATATACTCTTCTTGTTCGAATAAATGATCGTTTTTCGCAACAGTTGGAATACCAGCTTCATGCAAGCTTAATCCAGATCCATATTTACCGAAAATCCGAGCGATCCTTTGATGGATGTCATTTAAAATAAATGTTGGCTTCGTATTTCCAGTCTTAACAAATTGTTTTAAATACATTGCATTATTGTGCTTGCTCTTTCTTCGCAATTTTTTCCATGTCTATTAGCGCAAAGTAATTAATTATAAATATATATATTATAACGGTAAGCGAGGTACCGATCAGGTAAGCAACGCGAAAGAGGAGATACAGCGCGGCGCGCGCACGAACGCGCAAAAATCGTGCGCGCCCAGCTGAGAGTACATAGAGTTCGCGCGCGATCGGCAACAACATCGTGTTGACAACGGCCGAGAGGTTTTTTAAGTGAAAAAGTGAACAAAGAGTGTGAGGTTTTTCTCCCCACCAACCTCCATGTCGCACGGCCCCGAGAAAGGCAGAAAGAGGGAAGCCAAGAGTCGGCCGCTTTCCCGACCGTTGGAGTGAGAGAGAGAGAGAGATAAGCACGAGGACAAGCTATCTCGCCTTTGCCCAGTCGTTTCCCGCCGAGGCGCGGTATTTAGACAAGCGGTAAGTGGTGCACCACGTTTACCTTTTCCCCCTCTCGTGACAATACCCGCACGGATAGACAGGTCGGTGGTTCGCGGGAGCCACTTCACGAGAGAAGGCGCGCGTGACGTAGGAAGCTTCTACGTCAAAGCTCTCTACGTCAGAGATACATACGTCACACGGTGTGACGTATGCCATCAGGTTAAGCAGCCGATCATTCCCGGATCGGTTGCTCGTAATCTACAGTTAAATAGATTTTAACTAACTGGTTTCGCGCTGACCTCGGGGGTAGTCATCGGTACGACTCCCCGTAAATTGTTGACGTTAATTTATTGTTTATTTATTAATATTTACTTGTTAATTTAATAAATTGACTCGGCTAGACAACCTTTCTCGCCGATTAACGAATAATACCGATTGTTGATAGTGTTTGATCGGTTACCGTCCTATCCTACGAATACCACCCTCTCCGGTGTTTATCCTAGTTGGCAATTTTGGGCATAGGGCCCAACACACGGTATCTAAGTCAAACGAGGTGTTGGACGTTGTTAACGACATTGCACGGGAATCAAAGGGATTCCCGGCCGCATCGTGGGACTGCACACTTAAGGTTGGTAAGTTGGGACAAATTGGGCCTAACCGTGGGCCTTACATATCCCCAGTACCCACCCCGTTACAATATATATATATATATATATATATATATATATATATATAACATAATGTATATAGAAATTATCGAAAATATGATTTTAATATTTATTATACTTACATTTTGTCAGCCATGAATATCTTTTTTATTTGAACCTGCATTATTCAACATATTAGCTAAGGTACCCCACATTTGCCTGAATTTTTGTTTCCCAGACTTTCCGAGCTTCGTCTTTTGTCCTCGAGCAAACAGGTGGTGAGTCTCCATGTAAGACACTAAAATTTCAGTTTGTTTCTTAACTGCTCGATTTTTAACATTATCACTATAAGTACAAAAAAAATTATAAATTTTTTTTATCACTCTACAACAGAATTTAATACATAGCTATAATTTTACTCACGTTATTGTTACTGTTTGTCTTCTACATTTAAAGAATGTTATTTACTTGCGTCTGCGTAGTCGTAAATGACAAATGAGACTGCTCGAGTAAATTCTTGTACGACACTATGTACGCACTAGTTTGTATATGCGCAGTCGTCACGCGTCATGCGCTGTTAAAAGTATACTCTTCGAAGCTAATTCGTGAACGATTTATTCTATAGTTTATTGTTTATTGCTTAAAAGGAATGAATAAATCTTCAGTTATGTTTGCTACTGCTGGTGTAGCAGCTGCGATTATGATTTTGGAAGAAGAGGAAGTCAGGAATGATCAAAATAAAAGTCTGCGACTAATAAAAAAAATGTTGCGAGGTACGTCAAATCCTTTTATGCTGGAAACAAATTATTTCCAAAAACATTATAGGTATACATAATTTATTTACCTATTTACTACAGTTTATAAAAACTTAAAATATTAATTATTTAAATATTATTTATTTATACAAATTTTGAAAATCCAATAAATAAAAAAATTTCATTATTTAGAATTTATCTGCAAATTGACTTACAGATTTATACAAAATTATTTTTTTCATAAATGCATTTTACTATTATTATAAATAATTTGAAAATTTTTTAAAACTCCCTAGTAGATATGAGAACATTTAACATGGGTAGGATTCTTAATGTACCGAGTTTTAATAAATAATATGAATTTACTAATGAATGGCCCATATATGCATATAAGAAAGAAAAGATAAGTTTATTATCACATAAGTTAAAAAATAATTGTAGATTGACGCAAGACTTAGCAATTTTACTAATTAACTTGTTGACTCCGCATTTGCAAGAAGCTGTACGTAATACAGCTATACCACAACACTTACAAGTATTAGTAACTCTAAGATTTTTGGCGGAAGGGTCTTTCCGAAAGGGTACTTCGAATAACTTCAATCACGCTATGAGCCAGAGCTCAGTAAGTAGATGTATCGACAAAGTGATCAATGCAATTCTTCATTTAGAAGATGATTACATACATTTTCCACAAACACGACAGGAACGGCAAACAATTTCTAACGAGTAAGTTAATTTATTAATGTGTGCAATTTATTAATTTTCTGTGTCCAATTTTTATTCTAATTTTTGCGCGCTAGTGCACAAAATTACATTTGTGCATAAAGTGTTAGTAATATATATTTACATCTATTCTGAAAAGTTTTGGCAGCTTTAACAGAACTCCGGGAATTATTGGACTTATAGACTGCCTCCTTGTAACATGTATAAGGCCTTCGGAAAATGAGGAAGCTTTTTACAATTACAAAGTTAAACATTCGATGAATGTGCAAATGGTAATATTATATGGTTCTTTTCGTGCCAGGCCGGAAAATGAAAGTAGCCGAAAAAGTACATAAAAGCGTCCTCAAAATGCGATTTTTTTATGGACTTTACGGCTAAATCTAAAATTTTATTATTTTTGTTTAATTTCTAATAGTATTCTAATTATTTTTTGTATAATATATAGATTGTTGACTCGAATTGTCTGATCACAAGTCTATGTATTTATCCTGGCAGCAACAATGATCGTAACGTGTGGAACTATAGCAGAATTAAGGTAGATTTAGAGTACCTAATACAAAATGAAGAAATAGTGGATGCCGAACAAAAATATTACTTACTAGGTAAAAAAAACTCTTTTTAAAGGCACACAGGGAGAAAACGCACAGACCAGTGTTGTATGTTAAGCTTGTTTTATACACTTGACAACAATATTAACGCAATACCTAATTACGACCAAGAAAGACGCAAATTCGAAGATCGATATTTCAGGTAAAAATGGTCGTAAGGGGTCAATTTTTTTTTTAAATTCTAGCTTGCAATCTCTACTTTAAAATGGTTTAACGTGCTTTTCGATTGAATGCAATCCCTACTTACCTGATCTTGGATATCAAAATAATTTTTTTAGCTAATACTATTCAGAGCATATTAAAGTACAACGTTTCCCCTTTAACTTGAAAAAAAATTTTACGCGATACGATTTTTTTTGTCAATTTTACAGCAATTTAAAAAATGTACTAAAAGAATAGCATTTTTTTGTAAAAGATTTGATAATTCCGATCCTCTCTTTTTCTTGATTCTTTCTTGATAATTCTAATCCATGCATATTACAGTACAACTCTTCTCGTTTAATTAAAAAAAAATTGGTTCGATATGATTTTTTACAGTCGAAAAACTATTAAAGAAGAAGTATCTATAAATTTATAGATTTTTAATTTAAGGATTTAAAAATATAGAGATGTAATATATAAAGATATAAAAAATTATATTTACTAAATATTTTTGCAAGAATAAGGAATTTTTTACAGAAAAAGTCACGTTTAAATGCTATCCATAAGGATTCTGCTATTTATTTTGTAATATACAGGGTGTTGCAAAAGTTGCGGGAGTCCGGGATAATTCACAGGGTACATTATTTCTTGTAGGGGTCGAGGTGCATTCTTGAATATTTTTGTACAAGAAATATGGTGGTCGTGACCTTTATTTTGATCATAGCAATTACCTTCAAGATCATTTCAAGTTAATTTTTTTTAAAGGAAACCCGCTTTCTTGACTCTGGCAATTGAAAGAGCGGAAAATTGTACGTACGAATACTTATTGTCATACGCTGTTAGGGTGATCTGTATAGGTTGAACTAAAGTCTAACTAAAGTCAAATATGTAAAGTTACGTAAATCCATATAAATTATGGAGGAATTGTTGCAAAAAAATTTTTAACTGTAGTTTAGTACTAATTTTTTATGTGACCTTATCCTCACTTTTAAGGTCACTGCAAAGTCAAAATTTGTTTCAATTGGAAAAACTTTTTTTAACACTAACAATCATCCTAAGGGAAATTTTAGTGTCGAGTGTCCCATTGCCTCTCACGTTCTAGGTAATAGAATGTAGAGGATTTTTATCGATGTTAAAAATATTGTATCATTTTAAATGAATAAATTAGAATTACTGCATAATAATCAATTATATAGTGCGCCATTCTGCTAAATCTTGAGGTTTAGTTTTAAAAACTTTGTGATGGTGTCATCATTGGGAGGCACCTAAAAAGGAATAATAAATATTAGTAGTTGTTATTATTAATATATAATAATTGGAAGTACACTTACCTGGTTCGGAGGTTATCCAGGAACAGTATTGGGGATGCCGTCGAGGAGTTGTTGGTCGGCTGCTCCGGGGTTCTCTGCTGCAGGAGGCGGGGTTCCCGGGGTGGTCAGCTACTCCAAGACAACAGCATCTATAAGAGAAAAACATGTAAATATTGGGTGTTGAATGGGGAAAATGGATAAGAAAAATCAGGAATTAATTATCGAGGAAATATAATTAAAACCAGGTAACGGAGGGATTTGATGAAATATTATGTTAATACTTACCTATTTCAGAAGTTTTGCATCATTGTTTATTGCAAATATGCAATAAACAATGATGTAAACATTATCATTTTCGCTGTGCTTAGTACCTCGTGGAGTGTTGTTGGGGAGAATTCGTTGTCGTCCTCGCGCACGGCGTATACACGCGAGTATACGTACGCGCACACACATTATACACGCGCACAACACCCGCGGAACGGTTATCGTCGTCCCCGCCGGTGGGGATTGCGCGCACGCGGTGAACCGGTCGCGAAGCACGTTGTTTACGTGCCGGTTCGAGCTCAGTTGCGTCCATCTTGAATCGATCGAGATTCAAGCGCGCGCATAGTAACTAGGCGGTCCGCGCTTTCATCGACGTAGGGATATATGTATCGATAAGTAGGGAGTTTCGGAACACGTGTAGTGGGGATCGTTCGAGTATATATATTATACGTGTATAATATATAGAGGCAAATAAGAGATTCAAATCTCGCGCCAATGAGATTTTAGTAATAAATTACCAAAAGTTTCATAGTAAGGACGATGTGTCGTGTATGGAATTACTGTATAAAATAGTATTATGACAGTAATTCCGTAATACACGCATATTTACTGTAATAGTTGGGACAATAATAACTTATGCAAATGAGTTGTCAATTTTGATATTAGTAAGGACTATACGGTAGCGGGGAAGCACCTGTGACATGTAATTACATGGTGATAAGTCAAATAATGACTTATCTCCCGCAGGTGGCACGAGAGAGATAAGGAACTGGGACAACAAGTGAGAAAAGGAGAGAGTATTTAAATTTTCGGTTACGGAGGGTAGTTTCCGGAAAGGGATATATTCTAGCATCGTGAGTTGGAGAGTAGAGTATCTTTAGTGATAGAGAGCAGTGTGTTTTTCAGAGAATAGAGTCCGATAGTGTGTGAGAAAATAGATACGTATAGATATTTATTTGAGCAGTTATTTCTTGACTAGAGATTGAGATATATATAGATATATATAGATATATCCGATTATTATTCTTGTATATATAATAATTTGAATTGATCTACTAAATTGGTAAGTAATTCAATTATTATTGTGGAGTCTAAAATATCTATTAATTTATTGTTGGTCAAATGTGGTTGTTCCGGAAGTGATTGCTTTTCTATCGTTGGGTTCGTTGGGTTTTATTTGTTAATTACGTCGCGTTACGTTGGGCTTTTTCGCGCGTTATTAATAAATATTAAGTTTCACGAATCTCTCTCGTGGTAGTGGTGACAGTGGATTCCGCAAGGAATCCGCTTATTAATTTTCTGTGCGGGAAACCAAGTGTATTTACGCCAACTAAAAATTATTATAGATTACAGTGGAAACCGGTCCACTGTAAATTCGACGGAATCTCCTCTGAGAGAGTCGGCCGTGCAGGGTTTTATTTTATTTCAATTAATATTTTCGACGTTTCCACCGAGAAACGGCTAAGTGTTTTAACCGAGAAATTGGTAACGTCGCAACTTCATCTTTTAAATAACCTCAAAGAAAGTAGCCCAGAGAAGTCTGGTTACCAAGCTGATCATTTGGAGACACCTCTACATCCTATCCATCGTTCTCCTAATACTTCGTCCAATTAACCTCGAACGCTTCGTGCATAGGGAGAAGGAGCGCTATTTTATTGATACCGGATACAGGTATCATCAAAATTATCTCCGGCAATCTGTCTTATTGCAGGAGCAGTTAGATGTTGCAGCGTATTTTCGTAGGTGGCAACATTTATATTTTCCTCAATAACAAATGGTCCTACAATTGTATTATTGACTATTCCAGGCCATATATTCAATTTTTCAGGGTATTGAGATTTTTCGTATTTCGTAGATCGTAATCATCTTCATTAATTTGTGAACATGTTTTACTTTAAGACGTTTAAATTTAGCTGACCGAAGAATTGCTTAAACAGAAGTATACTGACCCATGCTCTTGATTAACCCTACGAATGGAGGTATACAGATCTTCGGTGAAAGACTAAACAAAGTTCAAACTAGTTTCTTCATTAACACCTTACCTTGGCCTACCTGTTCTTCGTAAATCCCGCACAGTACCTGTTGCATCAAATCGTCTACAACTACCTCATTACTAAACATTTCGTTAAAAACATTTCGTACGCTACTGTAAGATTACGTTAACTTAACCGAGCCTCTCGTCATAAGAAGAGATATTTTATCTCTTTCACTGAATCGCTCCATTTTTTAAATTAAAGTGAACGCTAACATTAGTTTACATCTAGTTCAAACCCACATTTGTATTTTTTAATTCTGATGGTAAAGTTAGGTTGGCACTCGGGTTGATTCTTCGATTGACACAGCTAAGACATTGTTTTCAATGATACTTCTAATATATTAAGTACAACCCTCTTGTTGATTTTATCACGGGAGGTCCTTAATGACCTTCATTTAACCTCTAGAGGTTACTTTTACCTTTGATTCAATACGTGACGAAATGTAAAATTTCCCCTTCATTAATTGCTATTGTTAAAAGGAAGTTTTTACAGTTGAAAACAATTTTGACCTTGAACTGACCTTAAAAGTGAGGTTCAAGGTCGCATGAAAAGTCACAAAGTTTTAAAGTTCTCGTCAAAACTAGTACTAGACTAGAGTTGAAAATTTTTTTGCAACAATTCCTCAATAATTTATATGGATTTACGTAACTTTACATGTTTGACCTTAGTTAGAGTTTAGTTTACTTATGCAGATCACCCTGACAGTGTATGTCAATAATTATTCGTACGTACCATTTTCCGCTCTTTCGATTGCTGGAGTCAAAAAAGGTGTTTTCTTGAAGGTCATTACCAAGGCCAAAATAAAGGTCACTACCACATTCCTCGTTGAAAATCATGTAACACCCAATATTTTGTTATTCAAGTATTTATTTTATCGCGTCCCGACAAAAATTATATTATTATTTTTCGTAAAAAAAGTACTGCGCAGTATAAAACAAAAATGCGGCGTAGAAGACAAACAAAATAAGGTTGATAAAGAATGATTCTAAGTAAATGCAGTAATATAAAGCCTAATTTATAGAGTTAAGAGACAGAATAATTTACGAGCGTTTCGATATTATTCAAAGCCAATACGCATATAAGCGGGATTGCTGATAGTAAGATCGAAACAAAGGGTTGCGCAAGAGTTTTTGTATACTGCAGTATAAAATCAATGCTCGGAGAAGAGCCGGCGATGAGAGACATGGACTAGAAAACTCAAGCATTAGAAGGAAGTAATAAATTAAGAACCCAAGTAAAAGAAGTCGTTTTTCGGGTAATCTCGCAGTAATAAAAGGGGGACAGTGAATTCTCCGAATTAACTACGAAGCAAGACAGAAAATGCAGGGGATTCGAAGGAACTACGATTTCGACATCTGGCAATCATCGAACGCATACGCATCTAGCGTCGGCGCCCGCAGGTCTAGCGGGACATCACCAAGCCACTTGACACCGCTACCTACGTTCGAGGCAGACCTTCATCCTTACCATATACATATATATACACTTACATATATCTATATTGTAACAGTGCGATCGGGATGAAGGGAAACCCGAGGTTGCGCGTAGCGAACTTACCTTCGCGCACAACCGGATCTCAAATACGCCTTGTCGACAACTCGTCGATCATCCGATCGTCGCCGTGTATGTTGATATGGGCTCACGAGTGAGCCCACCTCTGGATACACGAATTCAAAAGATGCAGACGGTCACCGCGGGTTTGTCTGTTTTCCGGACGAGGTATTGGGGATCCTGGGGTGATACGGGTATCGAAATAATGATAAGTCGAGAAATAAAGCAAAATCTTGTTTAATTAACATTTACACTACAAATTACAACTTTCAAATTATTGATATTCGCGTGGACCGGACATTTGGGACACGATCGCAGAGACTTCTTACCCGTGTGCGAAATCGCGACGCGGAGAGAGAACACAGGTTACGCGGGCACTGTACCCTCTCCGAAAAGATCATTTCTAACCTTGTTTAACAATCCATCGAAGAAAGTTCCGATCACACTTTAAGGGTGGTTCGATGGCTGCACCACGGCCTTCACACACGCTCTTGGCCAATAATCTCTGCGTCCTCCGTAGTATCTCACGGCTTAATTGCCCACGAGAGAATGATTCCTGCCGATTCTCTCTCGTTCCCCCTCCCTTCCGTATCCCGCACGGTCTCGTCCGACGGCCGTGCGGGCCACGCGACGGAGAACCATCTCGAGTGACTCCCGATATTGTCACTCATCACAATATATCGTCGCCTCCGAATAAAAACATTCTAACTCAGAAATCGCTTGGAAAATACGTTAACTCAGAATTCGCTTGGAGAACACGTTAACTCAGAAATTGCTTGGAGAACAAGTTAACTCAGAAATCGCTTGGAGAACACGTCAACTCAAAAATCGCTTGGAAAACACGTTAACTCAGAATTCGCTTCGAGAACACGTTAACTCAGAAATCGCTTGGAGAAGACTTTAACTCAAAAGTTGCTTGGAGAACACTTTAACTCAAAAATCGCTTGGAGAAGACTTTAACTCAAAAGTTGCTTGGAGAACACGTTAATTCAGAGGATGATTTTTGGCGCCTCGATTTAAGTTGGCACCACTGCCAAAAATTTTTAACAGTTCAAGAATAAATAAAAAAACTTTCATATATTTATAAACCTATTTTTTTTTATTTTCTCTAAGCGTTCTTATTATACACTAATGCGTTCTCCTAAAAAAGGTGGAAAATTCTTTAAATATTAGTACATAAATTTATTTCTACTATAAAATATAGTACACAGGTGTATATTCTCTCAGATAAAAGTTGTCGCCTCAGCATAAGCGAGGATAATAATATAATTCATTTGAGGGGATTATCGGATATTACTCCAGAAGTGTAAATAAAACTATTCACCCTGTTCACTTTGATAATAGCTTACTTAATTATATGAATTTCTAAATTGATTCAATGCTGCTAAATTTTGTATTAATTAACTTAAATAATGAATTTAATTTTGACTTAATTATAATACTAGCCAAGATGCTCGCTTCGCTCGCAGTTAAATAGTATTGTTAACATAATAATTCTTTACCATAAAATTACATGTAATGTAATATTCAAAAAATTACTTTTTAAAAACTATTTAGTAAAATAATTTATAGTACTAGTAATTAAATAAATATTACAATTATATAATTTGTTGGGATAAATCCGTAATAATTAATTGAAGAATGATCATTTTTACTATTTATATCATTAACAATTTCTGTTACTCCCAATAATTAATTCTAATATTATTATTTACATTAATACCTGATAAACTTTATATAATTCATAATAGATCGATTCATATTAATAAATTATTAATTATAACATTCCAATTCGAATTTAAAATATCACATGTACTAGGATGACAAATATTAGAAGTTCAAATAGAAATAACGATTTGTTTTTACAATTTTTGATATATTGTTATATTATTTTTGATATATTGTTTACTTATATATATATATATATCCCGATTAAAAAATCTCACTGGAGATCTCAGATCATATCCCAGGTAAGATGTCATACCAAAAACTCATTTCAGCAATTTTTCGTTCATTAAACGTTTTAAACCTTCTTATGTAGATTGATACCTTGTTTAAGTGGGTATCATACTCAATTACAAATACAAATTTCGCACCAGAAAATAGCAGACGAAAAAACAACTAATTTACTTATAACAATTAATAAAAACAAATTTACGCAAAAACAGGAGTTAGTTGCCCTCCGTTATGTAATTATCTATCATTTTACAAAGCTTCAAGTTACTATAACAACATGTCACCGAGAAAACCTTGAAAAATGCAATATTCTTATAATTTCTTGTATGAAAAATAAAATTCAACTCTTCAGACATTTTCGAAATTTCAATGAAAACAGCTTCAGCCCGGATTTGAACCGGGACCTAGCTCTTACTCTCGCACTCTATTACTCTAACTTTCGTTTTCTCTCTATCTCTGATTCTCTCTATCTCTCATTCTCTCTATCTCTGATTCTCTCTATCTCTCATTCTCTCCATCTCTCATTCTCTCTATCTCTCATTCTCTCCAGCTCTCATTCTCTCCAACTCTCATTCTCTCCATCTCTCATTCTCTCCAACTCTCATTCTCTTTATCTCTCATTCTCTCCATCTCTCATTCTCTCTATCCCTCATTCTCTCTATCTCTCATTCTCTCTCTATCTCTCATTCTCTCTATCTCTCATTCTCCCTCTCATTCTCTCTCTCTCCCTCACACAGACTCTCATTCTTACTCATTCTCACTCTCGCACTCCTTCACTCTCCCTCATTCTTACTCGCTCTGTACCTCTCGTTCTCTGTCTCTATCTCTCATACTCTCTCTCATTCTCTCTCTCTCACTCTCTCTCATTCTCTCTCCCTCATTCTCTCTCTCTCACTCTCTCTCATTCTCTCTCCCTCATTCTCTCTCTCGCTCTGAACCTCTCGTTCTCTGTCTCTATCTCTCATACTCTCTCTCATTCTCTCTCTCTCACTCTCTCTCTCTCTCATTCTCTCTCCCTCATTCTATTAAAGTTTAACGCATGTGTAATACCGTTGTTAGATTTATTTTTCATCTAAAATGTGAGGTAGCATTGCAGCCTTTCTATGATCAGCTGAACTGGCTTCCATTAAATGTTCGACGGAAATATTTCCTTGCTGTTTTATGTATAAATTGTATAAATTGGCTTTTCTTGGCATTGAATTGCGTAGATCCAAACGAGTAAATACTGTTTCTAACCTACCTAATGTTAAGAATCTTGCGTGTAAATCTTCGTTCATTTATTTAGCAATGGAAACGTGGGATATTATCATATCTAGAATAAGAAAGTGCTCTAATGTAAATATTTTTAAAATGTATTATAAAAATTTCTCCATGAGGATGGATAGCGACTTATCTGATTTTATGTCCAATGCTTGCGACGTAGATTATTTAAATTTTAATTTAGCGTGAATTATTATTTTACATATGTATTATCGGTTATATTAATTCTACTTTAGTTGTCTAATTTATTTTATATGTTCTATTTTATATGATTAGAGCCATCCGGTTGTATCAAATTTGGCGCAAATAAATATAGTTATCAATCGATCGCTCATTCTCTCTCTCTCTCTCTCTCTCTCTCTCTCTCTCTCTCTCTCTCTCTCTCTACCTCTAATTCTCTCTATCACCTGGATATATAAGTTTAAGTTTAATCAGCATTGCTGTGTTATTTCATCTGTCATTTCTTCTGCATTTCATTGCGTCATTATATGTCATTTTTGTTACTATTTATTTATTTATTCATTGTATTCATTATATATATTCTTTTTTATTTTATATTGCGGTTGATATGCAAAGCTAACTATTTTGTTATTAAACTATTATATAATTTATTTTTAAGTTTTAATTTATTAATCTATTAATCAATTGTACATATTTTATTTTGTTATTTTAATTCTTTACTCTGTCATGGTTTTTATTTTATATTTTTGTTGTGCAATTTTATATTATTATCTAGTTTTAAAAAAGTTTTACTCTATGTTACAGTTCGCTTTAGTGCCTATGGGGTTTCTACCCCATAATTGGCCCAATAAATACATCCATCAATCAATCTCTCTCTCTCTCTATCTCTCATTCTCTCTCTCATTCTTTCACTCTCTCCCTCTTACAGTCCCTCATTCTTACTCACTCTTACTCTCGGACTCCCTCACTCTCTCTCATTCTTACTCGATCTCACTCTCGCGCTATATCACTCTCTCCCTCTCATAGTCCCTCATTCTTACTCGATCTCACTCTCGCGCTATATAACTCTCTCCCTCTCGTAGTCCCTCATTCTTACTCACTGTCACTCTCGCACTCCCTCACTCTCTCTCATTCTCTCTCACTTTATCTATATCATCATATCTATGTCATTCTCTCCATCTCAATCTCTTACACATTCTCTATCTCTCTCCCTCACTCTCTCTCTGTCTCCCTAACACTCCTTCTCTCTCCCTCACTCTCCCTCATTCTTCCTTACTCTCTCCCTCTCACAGTCCCTCATTATTACTCACTCTCACTCTCGCACTCCCTCACTATCTCGCACTCTATCACTCACTCTCACTCTCGCACTCCCTCTCTATCACGCACTCTATCACTCACTCTCTCTCTCTCTCATTCTCGCTCTCGCTCTCTATCCCCATTCACTCTTTCTTCTTCTCTCTTTCGCTCTCTCTATCTTTCATTCACTCTCTCTTATATTCTCTCTTTCTCTCTATCTTTCATTCTCTCCCTTATTCTCTCTCTCTCTCTCTCTTTCTCTCTATCTTTCATTCTCTCTCTTATTCTCTCTATCTTTCATTCTCTCTCTTATTCTCTCGCTCTGACTCATGCTCTCTGATGTCAAGATGATGTTTGTCGGACGGACGGACGGACGGAGAATAAGAGAATGAGACAGAGCGAGAAAGACAGTGAGAGGAAGAGATAGAGAGACAGATAGAGAGAGAGAGAATGAGAGATAGCGAGAGGGAGAGAGAAAGAGAGAGAGAATAAGAGAGAATGAAAGATAAAGTGCGGGAGAGAATGAGGGATGGAGAGAGAGAGAGAGAATGAAAGATAGTGAGAAAGAGAGAGAGAGAATAAGAGAGAATGAAAGATAAACTGCGGGAGAGAATGGGAGATAGAGAGAGAGAATGAAGTTAGAGAGGAAGAGAGAGAGAATAAGAGAGAGAGTGATAGATAGAGAGAAAGAGAGAGAATAAGAGAGAGTGAAAGAATGATAGAGAGAAAGGGAGAGAATATGAGATGGTGAATAAAAGATAGAGAGAAAGAGAGAGAGAATAAGAAAGAGTGAATGGGAGATAGAGAGTGAGAGCGAGAATGAGAGAGCAAGTGATAGGGTGCGAGAGTGGGAGCGAGTAATAATGAGGTACTGTGAGAGGGAGAGAGTGCGTAAGAATGAGGGAGTGTGAGGGAGAGAGAGGGAGAGTGAGGGAGAGAGGGAGAGTTAGGGAGACCGAGAGAGAGAATGGGTAAGAGATAGAGAGGGCGAGAATAAGATAGATAAAGAGAGAGAATGAGAGATTAAGAGAGAGAGAGAGAGAGAGAGAATAAGCTGGAAAGATAGAGAGAGAATGATAGATGGAAGGAGAGATATAGAGAGAATGATAGATGGTGAGAGAGAGAGGGGGAGATAGTGAATGAGTGATAGGGAGAGGGGGGAGAGAGAATGAGTGACAAAGAGAGGGGGGGAGAGAGAGAATGTGTGATAGAGAGAAAGAGAGAGAGAATAAGAGAGAGAGAATGAAAGATAGATATTGAAATATAGAGTGAAAGAGAGAGAGAATAAGAGAGAGAATAAGAGAGAGAATGAAAGAAAGTGAATAAGGGAGAGTGAATGAAAGATAGAGAGAAAGAGAGAGAATAAGATAGAGTAAATTCAAAGATAGAAAGAATAAGAAAGAGTGAATAGGAGATAAAGAGCGAGAGCGAGAATGACAGAGAGAGAGAGAGAGAGAGAGAGAGAGTGATAGAGTTCGAGAGTGGGAGCGAGTAAGATTGAGGGAGAGCGAGGTCGTGCGAGAGTGAGAGTGAGTAATAATGAGGGACTGTGAGAGGGAGACAGTGAGTAAGAATGAGGGAGTGTGTGGGAGAGAGAGGGAGAGTTAGGGAGACAGAGTGAGAGAGTAGGGAGAGAGATAGAGAATGGGTAAGAGATTGAGAGGGAGAGAGTGAGATAATTAAAGAAAGAGAATGAGAGATAAAGAGCTAGAGAGAGAGAATGAGAGATCAAGAGATAGATAGAGAGAGAATGAGATAGATAAAGAGAGAGAATGAGTGATAAAGTGAGCGTGAGAGAGAGAGAGAGAGAACGAGATAGATAAAGAGAGAGAATGAGAGATAAAGAGAGAGAGAGTATAAGAAAGAGAGATAGAGAGATAGAGAGAGAATGATAGATGGAAGGAGAGATAGAGAGAGAATAATAAATGGAGAGAGGGAGTGAGAGAGTGGGAGCGAGTAAGATAAAGAGAGAGAATGAGAAATAAAAAGATAGAGAGTGAGAGAGAGGGAGAGAGAGAGAGAGAGAGATAGAGAGACTGAGAATGAAAGATAGAGAGAAAGAGAGAGAGAGAGAATAAGAGAGAGAGCATGAAAGATAGAGAGAAAGAGAGAGAATAAGAGAGAGTGAATGAAAGATAGAGAGAAAGAGAGAGAGAATAAGAAAGAGTGAATGGGAGATAAGGAGCGAGAGCGAGAATGAGAGAGAGAATGAGAGATAGAGATAGAGAGAGAGAGAGAGAGAGAGAGAGAGAGAGAGAGAGAGAGATAAAGAGATAGAGAGAGAGAGAATGAGACAGATAAAGAGAGAGAATGAGAGATAAAGAATATCTCTCTCTCTCTATCTGTCGCCCTATCGCTTCCTCTCACGGTCTCTCTCACGCCAAGATAATGTTTGTCGGACGGACGGACGGACGGACATTATAATTTATCAGTTTTTTTTTTTATATCACTTAGTAATTATAATAATAATTTTTTTGTCAGTAATATGATGCATTAACTTATGTTACACATATTTATCATAAAATATATATGTTTTAAGTATTTTTCGCAAGAATAGGGGAGTTTGTACAAAATCGCTCAAAAAGATAACTTTAATATAATGTAGATATATATATATATATATGTGTGTGTGTGTGTATATATAAAGTATACTTTGCGTCGCAAGGGGGAATACAGTTGAACTTTCTCCCATACAAAATATTTTTTAGATAATCGCTAAAACTAAACAAAGCAAATTTTTTAATAATTATTTTAAAAACAATATAATTATGAAATAATGCAATTTCATAAAAATAAAGTACCAACACATCACAATATCAATTCTTTCAAATATTTATTCTACGATTTATAGTAGAAATAAATTTATGTACTTTTACACATTTATGGAGAGCCCGTATACATATCGATTTCATAAAGTTATCGAAAACACTAATTTCTACGATTTTCTTAAATATTTAAAGAATTTTCCACCTTTTTTAGGAGAACGCATTAGTGTATAATAAGAACGCTTAGAGAAATTAAAAAAAAAATACGTGTATAAATATATGAAAGTTTTTTTATTTATTCTTGAACTGTTAAAAATTTTTGGCAGTGGTGCAAACTTAAATCGAGGCGCCAAAAATCATCCTCTAAATTAACGTGTTCTCCAAGCAACTTTTGAGTTAAAGTCTTCTCCAAGCGATTTTTGAGTTTACGTGTTGTCCAAGCGAATTTTGAGTTAACGTGTTTTCCAAGCGATTTCTGAGTTAACGTGTTTTCCAAGCAATTTCTGAGTTAACATGTTCTCCAAGCGATTTCTGAGTTAACGTGTTCTTCAAGCGAATTCTGACTTAACGTGTTTTCCAAGCGATTTCTGAGTTAACGTGTTCTCCAAGCGAATTCTGAGTTAACGTATTTTCCAAGCAATTTCTGAGTTAGAATGTTTTTATCCGGAGGCGACGATATATTTGGGTACTTAAGGTATATTCTTTTCGGCTATCTATACGCTTTGTAATATTCGTAAAGGCAGACCTGATATTTTATATTATTTCAATTACGGAACCAAACGTTTTTTTACAATAATTATTATTTGGAACTGCGATTTATTTATAACAACTCTTCTTTGCATTGCATTTTATTTACAATATTTATTGTTTAAATTGCAATTTATTGACAATAATTCATATTTTCAACTGTAACAATTCTTAATTTAAACTGCATTTATTTATAATAATTCTTATCTCGATTATTAATTAGTAATGTTTATAATAAAATAACATTACGTATATTTTATTATATAATTTGTTAACGTGTTCGCCGTGCGATTGTTTATATAATCAAAATTGATATTGTTATTGAACTTAAATAATTTTATGCTATTGTTTATGAAGTATTGTAATTGTATGTGTGTTTTTGTTCATTAAAAAGCTGGAAGAATTTAGTTACATATGTTCATTTAAAAAGAAGACATTATATAATTATATTAACAAACTTAAATAAATAATGCATGAGTAATACGAACAAAAAAAATATATTATTTTATTATCCCACATTATGTCCTACATCTCTACTCTCAAAATAACTTCGCTCGCTACTCCCGGAGAGGTAAGGCTAGTCCTAGTCAAACAAGAGTGAAAAGAACGCGAATGGTTTATTAACCATTTTCATTCTTGTAATATTTTAATAGTACCTGGCACAAGTCTGGCCGTGACAATTTGTAGTTTTCGGTACATTAAAGTTTAAATACGTTCTTTTAAAAAATTTAAGCGTTATCCATAAGAAGAGGTCAAAGATCTTGATCTAAAGCAAGTATACAATCCATTTCGAAATTTTGTAATTAATCTCTAGATGACCTTGAAATAAATGCGAGGTCATGGTCAAGGTCATGCACAAAATAGTTTTTCTCATTCTTTCGATTTCCGGGAACAAAAATATACGGTTTGATTTTAAATTTTTGAATTAACATCTGAATGACCTTGAGGCTAACGACAAGGTTATGGTCATGGTCATTATTGGAATGCTATTTTCAAACTCTGCTAATTTTGTCTCAAACTTTTTTGCGTTTAAACAATATTTTCAAAAATAGAGGAGAAGCTCTAAACTGTTTAATCACCGTACATAAATAAACTGAAAACATTATCCACAAACGTAATCCATAAGGTTAGTTTTTATATGGCTGCATTAAATAGAAATTTATTAAAATTAATGTATTACATAATCATTTAAGTTACAAATGCAATAAAGTCAATGTCCCATGTGACCCCAGAAGCGAGAAATGCAATGTTATTATATTTTCTGCCCTCCGAAAACGCCCTCTAAAAGCGGCAACTTTCCGGTCGCTACACGAATTGAAGTTGCCGTTTTCCGGCAACATCGGGCAGAAAAATAGTATACACACCTTGGCCAGTAAAAAAAAGCCTCGGATCACATGTTCGTCCACCTTAGCCTCGCCTCGGCCGACAATTACATGTGATCTTAGACCTTTCTTATTTTACTAGCCACGGTATATAAAATACTATTTTATGTGGGCCCATAAACGAAAAATACAAAAATTTATTTTCCATATGATTAATAATTTTGTAAATTTTTACCCTGTTTCCATAAACATTTTTAATTTGGAAATGAAGCATTTTAATATGTGCCAGGAATACCACTAAAAAGTTTATAAAAGCAAAAGTTTCAGAGTTATCACCTTCTTTAACTGGGTTCCGAGCTAGTCCCTTTTCCAACCGGGTTCTGAGATAGGCCATTCTTTCTCTCAAGTCTCAACCGTCGATATGTAATATTCTCAACAGTTCGTAAATCAGCAACATCCATTGCTCCTATTATATGAAATAACATTAATCTACTAAAAAGTAGCGTTCTTGTTATTTTTGATTTTCTAAATACATCCTACTTAAAATTGGTTTATTAAATTTATATCTATGCGAGGCGCAATAATTGTACGCGCTAATTATTCATTTAGCATAATAATTACCAAATTAATAAGTATAATTAATTATTAGGTTTAAGACTTGTAGTGTAGTAAGACAGCTTTGCGACTAACACGCGTCGTAAATCGCGAGTTCAACGACCGCGATATAAATAGTCATGGGTCATTGACCGCTCCCCCACTGTAGCGCCTACTAGCCAGTTCATTGACCTCGTTCGGAGTGGGGCAACCGCGTTCTGCGGATGCGCGCTCTCGCAGATCGGGTATATAAGGCGCACCGAGAACCGCTGTAACCAATTTGGATCAAGGAGCCGGAGGAAGCTGGTCGTGAGCATACGGCCAGACTGAACCTTGTACCTGGTGTAGGCGTCCGTAAATGCGAACGTGGGCACACGTCCGTAAGCATAACCTATCGTACCATAACCCCTTCCCGACCGTATCCTCGTGAGCACACGTGCACTATCCCAAACCGTATTTCCGTGTGAACTCGCACGATAAAGGTTAGTTGCGTGCGTCTAGGGAACTAGTTATAAGGTAGCATTGTAAAGTTCGTAAGTCGTGTAGTACTAAGTATTGCTTATTTATTTGATTCTAGATTGACTAAGTTCGCATTCCAGTCAGCAGGGGAAACGGCGGTTTCATTTTATTGTTGTACACAATTTAGTATTACAAATATATATATATATATATACATATAGTTAGTCTTTTATAATCAAAATAGAAGGTTCGGCAGGCCTAACGGCACAAGAAAGAGCTTCGGACAAAGACAGGAGAAAAAGAGTGCGAGTCCACCTAGAGAAAACGGCAAGGAACAGCCGAAGAATCGAATGAGCTCAATCTTTGACCCGACCAAGCCTCTCACCTGCGCTAGCTGTGGGAAGATTGGATATTCCCGCAGGTACTGTCAAATAATGCGGTTATTTGGGACGAAAACCGCGACCCAAGAGTTTGAGTCCCCGCTGTCCCAGATGAGTTCGGGACAGACCCGCTCCGACCGAAAGGACGGTCCAGAGAAGAGCCGAAATGGGCCTCAAAAGAAGGAACGGTCCTAAGAAGCTAGCAGACCAACCTCATCTTATAAACCAGAGGATGAAAGTCGTTGGTGGCTTCTCGTGGAGATTGAGGGCTTTCATATAAGAGCCTTATACGACCTCAGAGCATCGACGACCGTGATGGGTCCCAGCGGTTTGCAAATCGCCGCATCATTGGGCAAGGAGCTCATTGTGGCGAATGCCGGACGCGTCAAGATGGCGGATGGTAGTTACCAACCGCTAAGCGGTCACGTGCTCTTACCTTTCACTGTCAGAAAGGAGACACAAGAAATAAGAGTAGCGATCATACCAAATCTTGACGCCGAATGCTGCGTAGGAGTAAATTTCGTACGAGCATTCAGAGCCGTATTGGATCCGGATAGCGACCGCTGATCCTCAAGGACAGCAATCAACAGATCCACCTTGAAGTGGCTGGTATAGAAGGTATGGCCACCCTCTCATCCGCTGGGATAGCGGACGCAACCAAGGCAGAAAAAGAAGAGTTGCGAGAGCTAGTAAGCAAATTACTGTCCAATACTTCTCCTAAAATCGGGCGAACCCAGCTCATCGAGCACTCGATTGACGTGGGATCAGCTCGCTCGATAAAGTAAAAGTATTACCCGCTGTCGGAGAAAATCCAGGAGGAGATGCATCGCCAAGTCCGCGAAATTTAGAGATTTAGAGATTTAGAGATCATAGAACCCTCGGACAGCGGTAGATCAAGCCCCGTAGTGATGGTACGCAAAAGAACGGATCACGTCGGTTTTGCATTGACTTTAGGAAAGTTAATGCGCTAACGAAACCGGAGGTTTATCCCCTCCCGTTCATGCAGGATATCTTGCGCAAGCTGAAGAGATGTCGGTACATTAATACCCTGGACATGAACTCAGCGTATCATCAAATACCTCTCCAGAGGGAGTCGCGCCCTTATACGGTTTTCACAGTCCCGGGTATGGTTTTAGCGAATGCCATACGGATTGGCATACGCTGGCGCGATTTTCCAACGCATGATTGATCAAGTCATTGGTCCCGATCTCGAGCCCAATGCATTTTCTTATCTAGATGACATTATCATAGTCACCGAGACATTTGAAGGGCACAAGAAGTATCTCGAGACCGTGCTGAAAATACTTACCGAAGCTAACGTGACAGTGAATAAAGACAAGTGTGTCTTTTGTCAAGATGAGGTTAGATATCTCGGCTTGCTGGTCAACAGGGATGGAATTCGTCCCGACCCAGCCAAGACAGAGCCTATAAGGATTTATCTGGCTCCCAAGAACCTCAAACTTGGACGATTCCTCGACATGGCGTCGTGGTATCGGCGTTTTATGCCGGATTACGCTATGATTTCTAAATCGCTTACCCGTCTTACAAAGAAGAACCAAGTGTACGAGTGGTAAGATGAACAGGAACAAGCATTCCAGCAGCTAAAAACCCTTATCATGACTCCACCAATTCTTCAACTACCCAGTGCAGGTGGACTGTTTAGCCTGCACACGGACGCGATCGACACCGGCGTAGGAGCCGTGCTCGTCCAGGAAATAGACGGAGAGGAAAGAGTCATTGAGTTTGCCAGTCGCATTCTCACAGCACCCGACAAGAATTATAGCGTTACGGAGAGAGAATGCGTGGCCGTAGTCTGGGCTATTCATAAGTTCAGACCGTACATCAAAGGGTACCAAATCAAAGTGATAACAGACCACAGTAGACTTTGCTGGTTGTGTAATATGAGAAATCCAACCAGCCGACTAGCGAGATGGGCTCTAGAGCTTCAAGCTCATAACTTTGTCGTCGAGCACAAAAAAGGAGCTCTGCATCACGTTCCCGATGCCCTTTCTCGCATGTATGAAGACGACGAGCCTACAGTAGCAGCAATGTCGTGGGCTCAAACTACTGAAGATCCTTGGTACCTAGACTGGATCAAGAACGTTTTCGACAGACCTCGTGATTTCCCCGACTGGAAAATAGTCGGAGGAAATCTATACATCTATCGCCCCGACAAAGAATCGGAGAGACCATGGCACGTGGTAGCAGGAGATATCACCGGCCCGCTATTGGAATTATTGAAGGTTTTTCAAACAGCTGGCTTAAAAACAGGTATAAATTTGATCCCCAAATATTCAGTAGTATTTAAACAATTAAAAATAAAAATAATTAATAAATTTAAACAATATATTATGTAAAAAGACGTTTCCGGAAAAACTAATTCCTACACCATACAGGCAGCCTACATACATCTGTTTGAGATATCTTAAGAATTATAATACCCCGAAAAACTTTTTTATCGAATCGACATATTGACCATTAAATTACTAGGATTTTTCTGCAAATTTTAAGCTATTACTGATTGCTATACGATGCTTTGGAGCTCAGATAGTTTTTGTTCTCAAACAATAATTGTAACTTTGTTTATTTCTGTTCAGAGCTGAAATTTACAGCGATTATAGATCAAGCGTTTAACTGTCGGAATTGACAATAAAATAGCTATAAACTTGACTATTTCAGCAGTGTGTTCTATTTTACAACCGAGACAAGAAGAATAAAGTGGGTAGCGTATGAGCAGTACGCGTTTCGATCGCGTCAGAAGTTGATCAGTCTGTCAACTGCATTTTATATTTGAAAAAGCGGAAAAAATTGGTGGTATCTCAGGATCTAATGAACCAATTTTCATGATTCTTTTTTTAATTTGATATAGCATAGAAATATATTATAAATGTCGTGGTATATGTTTTAAATGAAAAAAAGCAACGATAAATTTATTTACATTAAAATAAAACATTATTAAAAGTATGTTGATGTTAGTAATGAATAGATAATTAAGTTGTAGAACATGATTGTTACCTGAAAAATAGGAAATATCGAAGTCCTTCTACTAACGTCGAGAAAAATACATTCATATTTATCATAAATGTTAAATAGCGAGTAATTATCTATTTATTACTATTGCTTTTATTTATTTATCAATTTATAATTAAATCTACATATAATTATCCTTGCTATAATTATAAACAACAAATTGTATTATATATCCTATGTAAATTATTTTCTATTTAAAACATAAACCACGATATTGTTAATATTTTTGTATTGTATATCAAATTAAAAAAAGGACCATGAAAATCGGATTATTAGATCCTAAGATATTACCAAATTTTTCTGCTTTTTCAAATACAAAATGCAGTTAACAGACTGATCAAAATTTTATTAAACGTTCTATCATAAAAACGTTAGGTGCTGCTGCCGCAATGCTTAATGTATTTGATATAACTCTTCTTTCTAATTCGAATTTTTATAAACTTAAATTGCGGTATAACGTTTAAAATAAAATATCGTATATAAAATTTTTTATATCGTAATATAAAATATCATAAAATGTCGAAGTTTTTTATTGACGGATTTTTTACAGCCTGGAAGGTTTCCGTTATTGGTCCTTCTAAGAATAATAAGTGGGTGCTCTGTTTTAATTAATTCGTAAGAGCCCACTGGAATCAGTTCTAAGGTTGTGAAAGCAAAGGTTATCTCGTTCGATTCCATTACATATGTTGGATAGTGCTCATTGTCTTATTCTACAACTTTATTGATGTATTCCGTATTGTACTGTATTGGTAACCTATCCTAAAAAGCATACCCTGCTTCTACATCAAATATCTTGATTAAATTTACAATGCGTACCGGATTGTAAAGTAACTTTGTTAGCATTCAAGTTTACCGGTGCATAATAATCCCTTAAAGTAATGGTAACGTAGTCCGTAATTATAGGATCGTCAAAAATACTATATGGATCTTCGTACATTTCACTGTTACTGCAATCTCAATCAATTTTATTACATCATCGCCGCAAAATTTCATCAATAAAATGAACCTCTATTCTATTTATTTGTCTTCTATGAGAAAACGTGCCGCAGTACGTTACCGATCTTTTTATTTCTACCTTACAAAGCTTTACATGAGTGTTGGAAAAATCAATTGATTGCAATAGTTATACATTAATGTTCGTTGTACTTACAAGGAGAGTACATTGTTAGGAGTTGTTATTATACATATCATTGTTAAAGCTCTGCTATAAACTTTGCTTATAATTATCTTTTTTTAACATTCGTCATGCTATTAATTTTAAACATTGTGATGTGGTATTCGCGAACCCGCTAAAAATAATTAATTTTAATAATTAATGATAACCGTTGAGCCGCGTTACCCAATACCGCTCGCGCAATTTATTTATTTCGCAAAAGAACAAGTTCGCTGGGACGCACGGTGTGGAGGATTCGGACGATCCTCCTTTCCTCGATACGATTAAATTGAAAGATAAATATGTCGGCGGGAGCGGGAAAACACAATAAATACTACGAATTATTAATTTAAAATAACAGCATTTATTATTGAATAATTAACAACAATGGCCATCCAGGCCTAGTGCCGCGACAATTCTAAAACGCGCGCGCAAAAGTCCCAGGAAATCTGCTGGATCGAACTCCTCGCCTGCGGCAGACTAGTTCCCAGAACCCACTGTTCGGGTACCGGCGTACCCAAACACACTCCCGAGTTTCAATCAACAATCATACACTCGGAGGGGGGGGGTCACGGTATTATAAAATTAACTTACCGGTCGACGCCCTGAAGATGGCCCACCCGAACTCGGTCCCGGTGGTCTCCTGGGCAGCGGAGACCCTTGTCGGCAAAGGTGATGAGCAGGCGGCCCAATGCCGCGACGAACACTTCGCGACCTGCGTTCGCACTTGTGCACGACCCCGTTCTTCACTCACACTATTTTCACTCGTGCACTCACACGCGACCGTACGAGGATACTCCCGGATGCCGTCGGCCTACGCGCCTCATGCGCCTTTATTCGGCCTTATATACGAAACTTGATTACTCGGCACCGGGAAAGTTCATCCGCCTCGAGCGGCGGATCGGGACATACTGAATAGGTAATTGCATAATTTCTCGAAAAAGGGATGAGAGACGGGAAACTCACACACACTCTCACTTGAGTTAACGTAAACAAGTGTCGTCGGTTGGCCTTGACATGCCAAAGGCTCCGACGACTTACAATTATTCTGAATTTAAGTATTCCATTAACCGCGAATAGATTGTGTGACGATTGCCATCACAACATTAACAAATCTTATTCAGTTTTGATATGCGATTTGCGTAAGCGATTTACGTGCACTATTATTTTTTGGCCTCTTTACAGCCAGACGTAGTCATCGATTTTTAATTTTAAAACGTTAATCTTGGCTCTGAGTTTTTGCATTAAAAGGTTTTGTTGGGCCATGATTCGTAGACTATTGAGGCGCTTGACTAACTGCTTCGAACGGTGCGTCTGGGGATGTATGTGCCAATTGGCCGAAAACGAGTTCAACCGGCGTATGCCATGTAGACTTACTAATTCCCGTACTAAAACTTAAAGTAGCCAAATATTGAATGAAACTCGAATGTGATCTTTCCAGTTCGCCGTTTGATTGCAGGCGAAACGCTGTAGTTTTAGTTTGTGTAATTCTAAATATTTTTGCGATTTTTTTCATTAATTTACTCATGAAATTTATACCTTGATCTATAACAATTACTCGAGGTTCTCTAAATATACATATGGCCTTTTTTATTAAACCATTCGCTACATCAGCTAATGTGAGTTTAGTTAATAAGTCTTGGTAAGTTAAAATGTATTCATTTCCTCTATTTGTTTTGCATAAGGGATCAACAATATCCATACTTATTTGGTTTCTATCGTGAGTTCCTAAGTTTGTGATGACCATTGGAGCTATAGTTTTAACCCTGACCAATTTCTTTATTTGGCAATTCAAACTTTTTCTTGTAAAAACTTGTATCTCTATCTTTAAATTCTTCCAGTTATAATTTTGTTTTATATGGTTATAGGTTTCTGTAACACGTCTACGTCCTCCTATCGCCGAACAGTGAGCTTCTTCTATAATAGGAATTCGCTTATCTAGTGTCGGATACTGTATTAAGCCAATAAATTATATCGTGCTTTTAAAAAAAGTTCTTGTGAGTTTTTCTGAAACTAATTCCTATTCTAAATTTTCGATTCTATCCGTTCTTGCTATACTTATTGAATTTATATGTGCTATTTCTAATGGTAGAGTTAGATTTTCGCACAGTAAATTCAAGTTAGTATCAATTTCACTTATCCCGATTAACGAATCTGTACGTATTGGTAATGCTATGTATATTTTTGTACTTACATTTATCAAAACTGGTATACCAATCTGCATTTTTTGGGATCTCGGTAATTTATTCTGTAGTTAAATTGGGAAGCACCATCGTGGCACGGTTCTCCCGTTATAGTGACAAAAAACATATAATTGTCCTTACGCATAAATAATTTTTCTCTGCACGTAATAATTGCTTGTTTGTCAATTATTTCATTAAATTGTTCTTCGTAGATCGATGTTTCTTCGTTTATTTGATCATGATGAAATTGTAGATCCTTTTTAAATATTGATTCATTAACGTGGTCAAGATTTTCGTTTAAGCGTAATCGAGTATTTTCCGAATTGGTAAGGGATTCGGATCAAAATCCCCCCTCCGTATCGTTGTGAGTTGCTCCTTCACGATCCGGTGGTTGTTCGTTCGCTTGCGCTTCGCCTATCCATTTTCTTTCCCTTTGGGGACGCAAGGTCTCTATCGCGTGCAAATATCGCTGGTCTGCCTGACAACCCGCTTTCGCTCTCGAGGTCATCCCCCGCCATGGTTAACCTTGAGAGGATGGGATGGCCCCTGTACGGGTCATGCCCATGATCGACCCTTTATATGTGTTAGTTTTGAGATGTAAGACATCATATCGATTTCTATAGAAAAGTGAGAGAAAACAGTAAACCTAAATCCCCGTCCTCTAAAGGGTAAAAGTGATTCGATGTTTTTAGACATTAATTTTATTGAAAAAAGAAGCTTTTTGAACCAGAAAATTCCCGTCCTCTAAAGGTTAATCTAGGCTAGACTCGGAATCATCACCTGGCGCATTCTTCGTACATTCGGGTCTTTCGTCTATTGCCTTACTTCTTGTAATAACTAGGAATTTTCTTATGGGATTACTAGACAGTAATTTCGAAATCGTACTGCGCGAGCATTAGACGCCATTACATAACTTGTGAGTTCGAATCCTTGTGCGTTTGTGATAATACTAGTGGTTTATAATCTGTTATATGATGAAATTTCCGTCCAAATAAATATGGTCGAAAATATTTAATGCAAAAACGCTAGTGCTATTCCTTTTTTATTAAACATCTCCCAGCGTTTTTCAACATCTGAAAGAGCTCGAGAAACGTATGCGACTGGTTGATCCTTTCCTATATCACCTTGACTTAAAACTCTGGCAATTGCGTAGCCTGGTTTTTCGCATAAGCTAATGCGTAATGTTTCAAATGCCTTTTCTGTTTCTTCTGACCATCTAAATTGTATGTCCGTTTTAATAAATCTGTTAAAGGTTTTGCGAATTTTAAAAATTAGCTAAGCCCAAATATTGGCTGGATCTAACCCTGTTTGATAAAACTACGGCTCTTTTTTGTCTTTTTTTGTTTTACATTGACTAAATCACCGTGTAATTAATTATAACATTTCGCATACCCAAAAATATTATAAAAAAATTTGTAATTTCTTCAGTTGATTCAAAACTTTTTTTAGCTGCACTATTTGATGTTTCTCCATATAATCACATTTTAAATAATTTCGCGAGATCTGGTTCATATTGTTCATATATTATGTTGCACGCTTCCCTACATCCATCAATAAAATGAGTCAATGGAATATTTACCCCATTATATTTTGGAATTAATTCAAGTTCGTCTTTAATAGCAAGAGATTCTCACTTGTCTAAAAGATGAGTTCCTCTTAAACGATTCCAGCTTTCATTTGTTGCTTCAGAGTTTTTGCGTTTCTAATTGTTGTATTTTCTGCCGAAAAGTAGATTGAATTATCTTCTATTAGTTCGGGATAAAAACCTAACCCATTTACACCTACGTTTGTTCTTGTTTCTAAATTTCCGATGCGTCTGTTATGACCTGACTCTTAAAGTCGGTGTAAGTGAGTGTGTTTGCAAAACAATATATTTTTGTTTTGCGGAAAAATCTTTTTTTTCAATTTTTGTGGGTGGGGATTGTATGTTAGAGGTTAAAATTTTCTTTTTTTTTATATGTGTTGTTTTGTTTTATTATGTATGATTAATATAAATTCTATTCTATTCTAGCAAACAAAAAAATTGTTTATAAGAAAATTGATTTTTTTTTATTAAATTTTCCCAACGTAAAATAAAATATCATGTATTTTCTCATGTTATTATATATATATTTATATATGGGCTATTTCACGTCAAGTTGTATAATGAAAATTTTAATTAAAAAAGTGTCCTTTATTGATCATCACGAACCAATGGTGTTAACAGATGTTAAGTTAAGTTACATATATGCCGACGTATCGGACGTTTTTTCACCGTCCCTTTTCAAGGATAAAAAATTAGTAATTTACAATATATGTAGATTAATACAAGTAGTGAAACATTTAAATCAATGTCACAAAACAATTCATAACTCACCAAATTCAAACAAAACTCAAAAAAACAACATATCACTCGTGTGATCTCGCAAAAGCCACTCTCCCATTATTACATATCAATTCTATAAAAATTTAACACATCACGTTTAATTCTCACATTAAAAACAATAATTTTTAATTAACGAAACGTCGGCATATATGTAACTTAACTTAACATCTGTTAACACCATTGGTTCGTGATGATCAATAAAGGACACTTTTTTACTAAAGATTACTTGGACGAACGATAGATTCATTTAAACAATATGAAAATTTTAAATCGCACCAAATTTTCAGAACAGGCTGGAAATATCTTGCAGACAGTAGAAAAAAATTTTTAAGTGTTTAAAATAATTTGGCTAACAGTTATTTCACCATGAAAAATGAAAATTTTTCAATTTTTTAAAAATATTGCTATATTTAAAAGCATTTATTTCAAAATCTATTGTTCTTTTTGAAAAAACATTACGTACAACTTTTGTTCAAAATAATCGTTAGAACTTATCTAACCAGGTTACAATTCTTGGTTTTAAAATCTCGAAGAGATAGGACATCCGGAAATATTGATTACACCGGCACACACAAAAGCGCCGAATTCAAATCCGGGGTCGGTTTGATCCCATCACGTCAGGATTAAGGTCAAATCGAGAAGAAACGGTTTATTCCGAGAAAAATGCCCACAGTTTTGCCACAATTCATATAAAATATTAAAAATACTGGAACAGTTTTTTTGTCATTATTAGGTCACATATGCATGCATTTTGACGTGGTGTGTTGGATACTTTTTATCTTTCTTGTAGTTTTATAAGACTTAAGTCTCTTCTAATCGAAGCGCTGGATATTGCAGTTGAGAAAAGTGCTTAATCCTTCTTTCGCTTGTAACGTTCTCTTTTGTTTACAAAGGATTTATGTAGTGGATTTTTAATCTTTTTCAAATTACTGTTATCTTCAGTGTCTGTTTTCAGTAGCCAACAGTAGTCCGCCATCATATATACGTTCCATTTTTCTTGCCAACGCTGTTCGACTTCTTTCAGATCTTGACGGAAACGCTCACCTTGCTCTTTCTTTTGGAAAATAGCTAACCTGAGAATCTAAGAAATGGAGTTTAATATTCATCAAACATCCCAAACGCTGAAAGTTACTTACTATATTTGCTACGATTGCTTCATAGTCAGCACTTTTCTCAATTCCCAAAAAGTTTCAAGCAATATTTCGAAAACTAAGCCATGCAGTGTTTTTTAAATCATCCATTGTATGTATGAAATGTTCATTGTAAAATAGTTTTCTAATCTGAGGTCCATTGAATATTCCTTCTTTCAACTTAGCTTTAGTCAATTAAGGAAATTGATTTGTCAGGTATTGAAAACATTGTCCATCCTTATCTAAAGACTTTACAAATTGTTTTAGTACCCGAGTTATATATGAAGAGGCGGAATTAATACTTTCGATAAATCAACTAAAGGCTGTTTCAGTATATTGTGATTTCCTGGTTCGCCTCTACTATCCCATAAACACAAGAAACACTGATACTTTGTAAATCCTGATTGTTGCCCTAGGAGGATCGTTATAATTTTCAAATCACCACAAATTTGCCACCTATGCTCATTATAGCGAATTTTCTCTAATATATATTGGAGATATTCGTAACTTTCTTTTAATCGTAACGAGTGTGCTAGTGGCAGACTTGCGTTATTATTTTCATTGTGAAGCAGCAACTGCCTTGAGACTCCGTTTGGAAGATTATAAACAATCTCCATTCTTCAGGAACTTAACAGTCCTGCTTCTTTTTATTCATCAAACCGCTAACTAAACTGCCCTCTTCATCTTTGTTAAAGTATTTGCGGAATATTTCCTCTCGATTCCTGTAGAAAATTGACTTCGTTCCCTGTTCTAGTATTCCACGACTTTTCAGCTCTGCAGCCATATACTCAGAAACATCTCATCTTCATCTCCTTGTTCCCAGCTGTCTTCAGGTTCTTCTTAATTAACTACAATTTCTTCTGTGTCTGTTACTTCAATACTCGTTGAAGCTTCATTCATTGAAGTGCTAGTATTCATATTTTCAATATTGGACTTCCGAATATTAGCTGGTGCAACTGAAGACAATATTGAGAAACATATTTTTGATTTTGTCTTCGCATTGAATCCCTCTATACCAGTATTGCAAAAGTAGCAGTCTTCTTTGATTCAGGAATATACCATATTATTGGTGAGCTGTACTTTAAAACTTAATTGTTGTTCTTTTTATTCCATCGTCTAAGCATGTTATAACAAGAGCAGCAGATACTATCTGGAGCAAACGTATTATTTTGACTGGAAAGTACACTCTTATAACATTCACGATATATACTTCTACATTTATTGCTAATTTTACTGGGCAATTTGCTTACTTCATATCTTCCGCAAACAAAGCAGAACATATTTCTGTCGCGACAACAGTCATGGTTGGTTAACCTTTAGACTGCCGGCATTTTTGCCTCATAAATTGATATTTTTGATGTGCAAAATTTATACATAAAAACACCTCATATCTCTAGAGTAGTTGTCAAGGTCACAGGTGGCTCATATATGAGCCATGCCGGCAGTCTAAAGGTTAAAGAGATAGGACACCTAGAAATATAAAAAAAATTGATTATCAAAAAAGGCGAACACGCCACAATTGCTTAACACCACTCAAAAGATCACATTTTTCAAGAGTTTTCGAATGGTGGTGGTTAGATTATTGGCCAAGACCACTGGTAAAAGTTGTACCTTAAAATATATGAAATTTGCTAATTTTATGAGGTTTATGAGGCATAACTTTTACCAGCGGCCTTGGCCAATAATCTAACCACCACCATTCGAAAACACTTGAAAAATGTGATCTTTTGAGTAGTATTATATCTAAATCAATTGTGGCGTGTTCGCCTTTTTTAGTAATCAATTTTTTTTATATTTTCGGGCGTCTTATCTTTTCGAGATTTCAAAATTAAGAATACCATATTGTAACCAGGATAGTAAATCTAATCAAACATAAAAAAAAATCCAATGGGTAATTAAAAGAAATGCACTAGACAAGATCCCAGATTCTGTTCCCAAAGGAACAAAGTAGGTTTAAGTTATACATAGTAGATAGTAGATAATAGATTTAAGATAGTATAAGAAATTGTACATATTGTATATAGTAGGAAACGATAAGTTTAGTTTTAAGAAGAATCTCTCCAGCTGTACGGACCCGGCACTCGCGTATTTTCAACCTATAGTTTTTGATATCTTGTGGGGGATATCAGGAAATCTTTTAAACGTTTAATTTTCTAGGAGATAATTGCACTGAAGTGGACCGCTAACAAGCGCCTTAACAACCAAGATGCTCTCTTCCAATAAGGAACGGCAGCGTCCTCGAAAACGTAAGGGTGGATCGACGAAAGGGCCCTCCAAGGCAGCACGCCTGGACACAATTCCTGTTGATCAAAAAAGTTTAGATAGAAGTCGGACTCGTACGGACGGGCCTCCAACAGAGCCAAGCTCTAATAGAGACCTGAAAGTTACGATCCTCCAACTAAACATGGCTCGTGCGAAAAACGTCACAGACGAAACTCGCGAACACATGGTCAGAGCAGGAGTAGATTTGGCTTTGATTCAAGGACCGTACTCCTTCAGAGGATGTATTTTGGGGATTGGACCAAACCCGAGGAGAAACCCTCGGCAGCTATTCTATATAGCTCTGGTACCCTCACGTACGCACGAATCTCCCAACTCTGCACCAGCCACTGCGTATGCTCACTTTGGCAACTTCTATGTGGTCACTTTATACTGCCAGTTCAGAGATCCCATAGAGAAATATCTGACTTGGTGGAACTCACCAACGAGAGATGGCAGAGAACAACTACTTGAGGACTTTATTTTCGAACACAACCTCACGGTGGTGAACCGGCAAGGGCAACAGGCCACATCTGTAAGCGTAAGAGGGGAAACCTTCATAGACGTAACACTCGCGACCAGGAGCCTAAGCCACCTTATAACCGGATGGAAGGTCGAGAACTGGAGCACGAGTGATCATAGACCTATCTAACTAACCGACTCGTAAAGTAAAGATAATGAAACCACGTTTCAATATCTGAAAAGCGGACTGGGAAGTCTTCAAAGAGGCTCTAAAAGTCGCCTATCGGACCAGCAGATAGATTCTAAAGAGGATGTCGACACATACGCCGACAAACTCGAAGAATCAATCATCAATGCATGTAAGAAGGCGATCCCCATGAAGAGGCGGTTTTCTAAATCAGCCCCATGGTGGATCCACGGCTGACACACCTCAAGTGTAGAACCAAATGACTCGAACGCAGATGGCTCTACCAGAGGAAGAGAAGGGGGACGTCTGAGACCAGATCCCAAAGGCTCCAGAGCAATACGCTCAACCTCGTAAGAAAAGTAAAGAGAGAATATAAGTCTGAAACAAGTAAGTCCAGAAAGAGGAGCTCGAGGAACTATATCACGCTCGAAGGCAACAAAGACGCATGGAGCCTTCCGTATCGAGTTGTATCGGGTAAGATGAGTACCACCAAAGCCCTCAATACTGTTACAGGAGTAAATGGATCGACAACTACCTGGAAGGAAACTTGGGAATCTCTGCTTCAGCAGTTAGTACCAGACGATGACAGATCGGGACAGACAGATGCTCACCATGAGATCCGACAGTGAGGCACCTTTACCCGGCTTGAAATAGTTCAAGCAATTCGAACCAAGAAAAGCGGGAAGAGTCCAGGCACTGACAGAATTGAAGCGGAGGTACTTAAAAATGCAATTTCACTGCTAGACGAAATTGACAAATTGTACAATGCATGTCTCAAGTATGGTGTCTTCCCAAAGAGATGGAAAGAGGGAATGCTAATTACTTTGCTCAAAGCTCCTGACCAAGATGAGCAGGCTGTGAAGTCATATAGGTCCATATGCTTACTAATCATAATGGGCAAAACGTTAGAAAGGCTCATCATAGAGCGACTTAAATAGCCTATTAACTCGGAGTCAGGACAAACATCGGAGCGTACACGCATTAGTACGTCGAGCGTCCAATACGGTTTGGCACCAGGAAAGTCGACGAAAGATGCAATAATAAGGCTGACGCAAATAGTAGAAGAAAGCCAGTGCAACTACGTCTTAGTATTCCCACTCGACATCTCTGGGGCTTTTGACAACTTGTGGTGGCCTAGTCTTTTGAATCAGCTAAAAGACAGACAATGCCCCACAAACGTCTATAACCTAATACAAAGTTACTTCCAAGATCGAACGGTGTGCATGAGAGTAACATACGACGAAGCACGAAAGGAAGAAACTAAATGTTGCCCCCAGGGGTCTATTTTCGGTCCACTAGGATGGAACTTAGACTATGACACCTTACTCAAAGAGTTTCATGACGCAGGCTTCAATTCGATAGCATATGCCGACGACATTATAGCAATTGTCGAAGGCAAAAGCCGGCACCACCTTGAAACAGAGGCGCAGCGTATGATTAACATCGTCGAAAACTGGTGCACAATATACAAACTGAAAGCATCAATTCCTAAATCGGGAATGATATTATTGAAAGGCAAACTTGACTCAAGCCAACCTCTCAAAGTTAAATTGGGAGGCCAAAACATTCGTATGCTTAAGGAAATGAAGTACCTGGGCGTCACGTTCGAACCTAGATTTGGAGTCATTCAGCACGTTAAAAACGTGCAGAAAAAGTGGTTCGACCTCCTCGGTCGACTACATCTCATCTCTGGCGCGAATTGGGGGATGAAAGAAAGATCCGTCAGTCTGATATATAAGTGCCTCTTTATCCCAATTGTCGCCTACGGTGCGGCAGGATGGTGGAACAAGGCTAATAGTCACAGCAGGAGAATCCTTGCTACTTTGCAAATGAAGACCATAGTCTGAACTTCTAAAGTATGTAGCACTGAATTGTATCCGGCATTCAACAAATTTGCCAAAGAGTATATAGAACCTCCTAAGCTGATACTTGAGGACAACTCCAGAGACCGACCCCAGACTCCAAAGACGCCAAACCCGTATAATAGTTAATGAGCGAATGTTTCGAAGAAATGGCCACTCCCCTGGCAATCATGCATGAAGCACTGTACTGTGAAGCTGGTCAGACTGTCTCACTAGGCTCTCCAGTCAGTACAGAATGCTTAAAGGCTTCCCTCAACAGGGAACGCCAGTCGAATCCATCGTGGAATAGCTAGAACCCTTGATTTGAATGGCCTCGTGTGAACGACTAGAACAGAGGGATCTAACGCATCACGGAATGCAAAGGAATTTCTCCTGTAAACTGCATTCATTCGAACGTTAGGCCACTACCGCAAAACCTCACCGGGGATCCGGGGAGTAATAGGAAGATGTGTTTCGGCATGTCGACAGTTGGACCAATATGACTTTACTTTGGCACGCGGGGACTGGGTACGAGCCCCACGTTGGCGTAACTCTGTACCAAAGTCGAATGACGGAGGAACCGGGGCAATTAAATACTGTCAGCTAGACGGTGCAATGTTGCCCTAAGGAAATACTCTAATACAGTCATAAAATACATGTAACCAGGATAGATAGTTCTAAAGATTATTTTGATCAAAAGATGTATGTATATAACAAAAAAATCAATAGATTTTGAGATAAATGACTTTAAAAATAGCAATTTTTTGAAAAATTGAAAAATTTTCATTTTTTATGGGGCAATAACTCTCAGTCAAATTATTTTTAACACCTAAAAATCTTTTCTATTTTCTGTTAGATATTTCCAGCCTATCCTCAAAATTTGGTGCGACTTAAAATTTTCATCATACCACTTGATATGAAATAGCCCATATATATTTATATAATATACAGGATGTTCTGAAATTCATTCCGTTAATTTCGCACGCATATAAAACTCAAAATTCTAAACAACTTTTCTATGAGACATATTTTGATTAAGATCTTATTTATTAAATTATTATTAGTTAAACATTATTATGTGGACCCAATCAGAGCGTTAAGGGGACAAGTCTGAGTTAAAATTGAAAAAACAATTCTATATTAATATGTAATAATTTTTTCATAACAATTGAAAATATTTCTTAATTTTTTAAACAAATTAAATTATTATTAAGTTTTATTTAAATTTTTTTGGCCAATTTACATGTAGCATAACACTAGTACAAATTTTTTTGGCCAATTTATATGTAGCATAACACTAGTACAAATTTTATAAAATAAAATATAAAATTTTGGTAGTTTCCACGTACACCTTTTTACAGGTTTTTACGTATCCCCTACACCTTTATTCCATTTCATTCCATTTCCAATTTTACCCCCTCTTTACCCCACCTTCTCGCATTCGCCCGGGGTTATGCCCGTGGAGAGAGGGAAAACCTGTGGCCAAACCCGTTGGGATAAATGCCATTTAGGAAAACCTCCTCGGAGAAGGGCGGTGTATTCGAGAACAATTCTGTTTGGGTGGCAAGGTCACATTGCGTAGACTTTAACACCGAAACCGAATGTCTCACACCTCCCGCTCACGTTGTGGAATGTGAAAAAACACCTAACCGATCATTTTAAGCTAAGCCCGAGAACGGTCACCCATCCAAGTGCCAACCGCGCTCGGTGCTGCTTAACTTTCATGACCGGCCGAGGTGCGTTTCCGCCACTCCGCCACCGTGTCGGTAGTACAAATTTTATATTAAAGGTTAAATAAAATTCTAAGTTTGCCATTAATTGGGCATTTATTGAGTATTTTATGATAATTGGCCATTTTCTGCCTTAAAAACGTTTATGGTCAGATTTCTACTAGGAGACTATTTTAATCAATTTTGAGACACCGTACCCTGCACCGGCGATGGGCGGTGCAGTGAGACCGAAAGAGATGCGTGGAGGGTGCGCCCGGAGAGGGGAATGCAAGATCGAAATCGTACACAAACTCGCATATTGGTCAAATCATTTGTTATTGAACACGTTAATATGCGACCAATTTAAGATAATCGGGAGATTGAAAAATGGCCGATAAGGAATTGTCAAGCCTTAAAATAATTTAACTTGTTGATTTCACCCTCTATTGTTAATTATTAAAAGGAATCGATGTCGAGGGTCAGTTTTTTAAATAAATAAACACTATTTATTTAAATTTATTTGTACAACGTTTCGTCTGCGTGGTTTGCAGACCTCTTCAGGTACTATAAATTTGTTGAGCACAAAATAACAATTTTAATAATTACAAATTAACGGACGAAATATTGAATAAATTAACGGAAAAAACTATTACCATTGATACACTGAAACGTAGATGTAATAAGCCCAGAAAGGCGTCGTCGAATAACAAGAGTATACGAAATCGAGCGAATTTATACAAAACAAAACAAGTGTCTGCGAGTATATGTGTATGTATGTTTACAAATTAAAAGTCAATTTCTTAGAAATACTCGGATATAAATAGTCTCTTTAAATCACATCATAATACTTTTATATTGTCGGTTTAAATATTGATAGTCGAATTATAATAATTAATGTGTAAAATTTCTGAAATAATTCGTTTTTTGTAGGATGACTCTCTATCTAATATTTTTACATTGTTCCAATCGAACTCATGATCTGCATTTTTAACAATATGTGCAGTAACAACAGCTTCTGGATTTTTATTTTTCTGGTGTTCTTTAATTCTGTTTTTTAGGCAGCGTTTAGTTTCTCCGATGTAAGTTGCCGGGCATTTTTTACAATTAAATTTGTATACTACCCCTGTCATATCCCATTTTTCAGTCGAGTCTTTGCCTAATTTTATTATATTATTAAATTTGTGATTAATTAATGGAATTGTGTTAATGTTAAATTTTTTTAACATGTTTGAACATTTATTAAAAAACTCTTGATTATAAGGTAATGATATAGTGCAAATTGGAAGCTGTTTTCTTGTTTCGCTTGTGCCTGTGAATTTAATTTTACGTAGTCTGTTTTTAATTGCCGAATTCGTGAAATTATCGGGATAGTTATTCGTTTTTAATAAGTTTCTAACAATCATTATATTTGGTTTGTGAAACTGTTGATGAGATAAGATAATTGCTCTGTCTACTAAATTATAAATTATGTTTCGTTTTAGTTGAGTAGTATGATTTGATTCAAAATTTAATATGCGATTAGAATTCGTTGATTTTTAAACCAATTGGTTATAATCTTATTATCAGTTTTAATCAATGTAAGATCCAAAAAATTAATGCAGTTATTTTCTTCCATTTCATTTATTTTATTTTCTTCCATTCCAATTCACCTTCTTAAACCGACAAATGAGTTTGTTTTTTTGTAACAAATTTAATGCTTTCAACAACAATGTCTCTTATCTCATTTTTTGATTCTGTATTAATTTCTATTTTATCCAAACTGTGTTCTACATTTTTTATAGTTGAAATAATATCACTATTGGAAAATTTTGATAATGTATTAAATTTTGGACCAAGCGAGACAATTTTTACTACATTATCTGAAATTTCTGTCGTAGTTAAAATAATTTAATTATCTAATTATTTAATTCAATACGTACCAACTTAACCACTTACGTAACGTAACCACTTCATGGAACAAGCTGAAATGTTAACAGTTATAGAAAAACGTGATTTTAATGCACTTAAATGAATTAGAATTGTAATAAAAATCGAAATGTTCACTAAAAAATTAATTATTTAGCTGTTCATTACACAATTTTTTAATTTTTCTGAATAATTTGACAAGAATAATTTATTTACAATATTAACACAGTCCATTTAATTCAAGGGGATTAAACATATTTAAATGTTACTGTTTAAATTTCAACCTATTCGATGAATTGGTTCCTGGGATATCCTGTCCATTATGTAAAAAAATCAGGGTAAGGTGTATCAAAATTAATTAAAATAGTCTCGTAGTAGAAATCTGACCATAAACGTTTTTAAGGCAGAAAATGGCCAATTATCATAAAATACCTAATAAATGCCCAATTAATGGCAAACTTAGAATTTTATTTAACCTTTAATATAAAATTTGTACTAGTGTTATGCTACATATAAATTGGCCAAAAAAATTTAAATACAAGTTAATAATAATTTAATTTGTTTAAAAAATTAATGACCAGAAGCACTTTTCTGAACTAAAATTTTCTGCTCTTTCCGATTCTGATGTAGGCATATGAAAATTTTCATTGGAAAATTTAAAAATAGCGGTTTGAATTTGGTGAAAAATCAGAAAAAAATTTTTCAACATTTTGACATGCTTGTTTAGAAAAAAACGGTTTAACGAAGATCGCAAGACGGATTCATGTTGCAAATGATATTATTATTAAAACATTTGATATTCAAAATTGAAACCAATTCGGTTGATGTTTGAAAAAAATTTCGGCCATTTTAAATTCGCCATTTTGGTTTTTTCATATCTGATTTTAGATTCGTAATCAGCGACCCTAAAAACCACCGTATATCAAACTTGGCCAAAATTGGTTGACTTGAAAAATAATGTCCGACATGTTGGATCTTGAATTTTTTAAATCTGATTTCAGATTCTTTATCAGCGACCTTGAGAACCTAAATATTCAAAATTTGGTATAAATTAGAAAATTTTTTAAAAACATAAGAATTTTCCGATTACTTCATGTCACAGACACCATCTTGGAAAATTTTTCGGAAAATTTCGCAAACATTAAATGTTTCAATAATAATATCATTTGCAACATGAATTCGTCTCACGATCTTCGTTAAACCGTTTTTTTCTAAACTAGCATGTGAAAATGTTGAAAAATTTTTTTCTGATTTTTCACCAAATTCAAATTTTCAAATGGCGACATCAGAATCGGAAAGAGCGGAAAATTTTAGTTCAGAAAAGTGCTTCTGGTCATTATTTTTGTTTTTTTTCGACAATTTTCTAGGCAAAAAGCACTTGACTATAAAATGTCCGGTTAGGAAAAAATGGATTAAGGGGACTAATCTGAGTTAAAATTGAACAAACAATTCTACATTGTAATAATTTTTGCATAACAATTGAAATTATTTCTTAATTTTTTAAACAAATTAAATTATTATTAACTTGTATTTAAATTTTTTGGCCAATTTATATGTAGCCTAACACTAGTACAAATTTTATATTAAAGATTTAATAAAATTCTAAGTTTGCAATTAATTGGGCATTTATTGGGTATTTTATGATAATTGGCCATTTTCTGGCTTAAAAACGTTTATGGTCAGAAGCACTTTTCTGAACTAAAATTTTCTGCTCTTTCCGATTCTGATGTAGGCATATGAAAATTTTCATTGGAAAATTTAAAAATAGCGGTTTGAATTTGGTGAAAAATCAGAAAAAAATTTTTCAACATTTTGACATGCTTGTTTAGAAAAAAACGGTTTAACGAAGATCGCAAGACGGATTCATGTTGCAAATGATATTATTATTAAAACATTTGATATTCAAAATTGAAACCAATTCGGTTGATGTTTGAAAAAAATTTCGGCCATTTTAAATTCGCCATTTTGGTTTTTTCATATCTGATTTTAGATTCGTAATCAGCGACCCTAAAAACCACCGTATATCAAACTTGGCCAAAATTGGTTGACTTGAAAATAATGTCCGACATGTTGGATCTTGAATTTTTTAAATCTGATTTCAGATTCTTTATCAGCGACCTTGAGAACCTAAATATTCAAAATTTGGTATAAATTAGAAAATTTTTTAAAAACATAAGAATTTTCCGATTACTTCATGTCACAGACACCATCTTGGAAAATTTTTCGGAAAATTTCGCAAACATTAAATGTTTCAATAATAATATCATTTGCAACATGAATTCGTCTCACGATCTTCGTTAAACCGTTTTTTTTCTAAACTAGCATGTGAAAATGTTGAAAAATTTTTTTCTGATTTTTCACCAAATTCAAATTTTCAAATGGCGACATCAGAATCGGAAAGAGCGGAAAATTTTAGTTCAGAAAAGTGCTTCTGGTCATTATTTTTGTTTTTTTTCGACAATTTTCTAGGCAAAAAGCACTTGACTATAAAATGTCCGGTTAGGAAAAAATGGATTAAGGGGACTAATCTGAGTTAAAATTGAACAAACAATTCTACATTGTAATAATTTTTGCATAACAATTGAAATTATTTCTTAATTTTTTAAACAAATTAAATTATTATTAACTTGTATTTAAATTTTTTTGGCCAATTTATATGTAGCCTAACACTAGTACAAATTTTATATTAAAGATTTAATAAAATTCTAAGTTTGCAATTAATTGGGCATTTATTGGGTATTTTATGATAATTGGCCATTTTCTGGCTTAAAAACGTTTATGGTCAGATTTCTACTAGGAGACTATTTTATTCAATTTTGAGACACCTTACCCTGATTTTTTTCCATAATGGACAGGATATCCCAGGAACCATTTCATTGAATAGGTTGAAATTTAAACAGTAACATTTAAATATGTTTAATTCACTTGAATTAAATGGACTGTGTTAATATTGTAAATAAATTATTCAGAAAAATTAAAAAATTGTGTAATGAACAGCTAAATAATTAATTTTTTAGTGAACATTTCGACTTATATTACAATTGTATTTCATTTAAGTGCATTAAAATCATGTTTTGCTATATCTGTTAACATTTCAGCTTATTCCATGAAGTGGTTCCTAAGATATCCTTGGTATTAATTTAGTTAATAATAAATTATTTAAATTACGTATTGCAATTAAATAATTAGATAATTAAATAATTTTTAAGGCTTGACAATTGCTTATCGGCCATTTCTCAATCTCCCGATTCTCTTAAATTTGTCGCATATTAACGTATTCAATAACAAATGAATCGAAAAATTCGCAAACATCAAATTATTCAATAATAATATCATTTGCAACATGAATTCGTCTCACGATCTTCGTTAAACCGTTTTATTCTAAACAAGCATGTCGAAATGTTGAAAAATTTTTTTCTCATTTTTCACCAATCTCAAGCACAAAGAGCGGACAATTTTAGTTCAGAAAAGTGTTTCTGGTTATTATTTTTGTTTTTTTTCGACAATTTTCTAGGCAAAAAACCAATCGACTATAAAATGTCCGCTTAGGAAGAAATGGGTTAATAAAATAGATGTAGGTGATTTCACGACAAATGTACATAAATTTTAAAATGGCTCGTGTTTTTTAGATATACTAAAAATATAATCCAGTATCTGCAAGAAATTTTAATTAAAAATATTAATTTGCATCAGAGTTATGCAAGTAGTAAAAACAGTTTTTTTCCTTTTTCCCATTTTTCACCGTTTTGGATGGTAAATACCTTAATATGCCTCAAAATAGGTCATCTTTTTGTATTCACTGTAACGGTAAACGGTCCACGCGAGACGAAAATCGTACCGATTGCGTGAGTTTACTGCTTGAGACCCACAAAGGGCGAGCGCGAACGCGTCGGAGAGCCGGTGTGCACGACACACCGGCAGTATCGTCTCGTCTATGCGTGAGGCAAGAGGAAGCGACACAAAAGGCCCCATGACCTAGCGAGTTCGTTCCTAGCGAGGAGAGCGAAGGCGAGAGAGAGAGAGAGAGAGAGAGAGAGAGAGAGAGAGAGAGAGAGAGGGAGAGAGAGAGAGAGAGAGAGAGAACGAGCAATCGAGGAGATAGAGAAAAGGAAGAGCACACGTTTCCCCCGGGTCAACTGCAAGAGTCAAGTAAGTCCTGGCCAGGCGACGCCACGATAGCGACGACACGCGCGCGAAGTCCGGCGACGGCGCGACTATACCCGATGGAATTCGGAATAGAGCCAGGTGATTCGTACCTGGCAAATCTAACCGCGTTCCCCGATTAGGTCGAGACAACGTGTCTCGGTGCGTATATTGCGTCAGGCGCACACACACATACGCGACTTTGTACTGTTTGTAAGTTATTTGTTCCATTAAACTTGTTTACCTTGATCCAAGGTTTAACATGCCTTCGCTCAACTTATTGTTAATATCTTCCCCTTTTTATATTATATAATAAACTATTTCTTTATCTTTAATTTCGAGTAACGGTCAATGGAAACCGTGATTACCTCCTATCCCAAAGGCGAATACCGCCATGCCTCGCGGGTGTCGTGCATTGCTTCGCACGACACATAACTGAGGAGCCGAGTACGAGTATCAACGAGGTGTGATATATATTATACGAGATAAGTGTGTACTAGGTAATTACATACGCTGTACACAGTGCAGACATCGTCATTCGGAGCTTGAGGCTAGCTCCAATCGTCCTGATAGACGATTTCACCGATTTATCAGCTGCTTGGTGAGACAGCTGATCGCAATAGCGCGGAGATTTCCTGTGCTTTGAGTACATATACAGGACGATTAAAACCCCCCTGATGGATAATATATACCCTGTTACAACTGGCGCCCAAAACGTGAGTTTCCTCGGGATAGGAAAAATCTTTTCAATTGAATTTTCGACTTCGTACGTTGTTACACATATAAACCGCACCGAGTGGTTGCGAGTGCGTTGCGAGTTCGTCGCGACGATCACGTATAAACAACGACACGAGTCGAGTACAATCGAATATAATTCTCAGAATTCAACCGAAATAATACTTATTATTTTCGATTTAAATTAATTTTAAAATAAGAAATAGATAAATTTCCCAAAGTGACAATTTTTGATAATTAAAAATTTTATAAACAAATTAAAAATTATTCAAGTGGTTCTATATCAAAAATTTTTGTTCAAATTTATTAAAATTTTCAAATTTGTCAAAATTTAGTATTTTTTCAAATTTTTTTTCAGAAATTTTTAAAGTGTTTAAATTTTTCAAATTTGTCAAAATTTTAAATTGTTCAAAATTTTTTAATTTTGTCACATTTTTTGGAAATTTTCAAAATTGTCAAATTTTTCAAAATTTTCGAATTTTTTTAGAATTTTTCAAAACTTTTCCAAATTTTTCAAAGTTTTCGAACTGTTCGAATTTTTCAGATTATTTCGGAACTTTTGAAATCTTCTTTGCATCTTTTTTGCATTTTATTTGATAATTTCCTAAATTAAGTAATACGACTTCACAAAGCGAAAAATAAAGTGTGTGTCCGTCGCAAAATCATAGACATCGCGGGCGATACCATATAGTAATTGTAATTTTTCGTCATATATTTCTGCGTAGCACAATAGGCGAGAGAGAGAGATAGAGAGAGAGAGAGAGAGAGAGAGAGAGAGAGAGACAATAGATTTGGAGTGAAGTGTACGCTAAGTTTTATTCAATTAATTAATTAGTTAATTAATTGGCATTAATTTAGGATTATAAAAATAAAAAGACCTATTATTAAAGTCTTCCTTTTCTTTATTAATTTTCTTTAATTTTTTCTAATCAATTAGAATTATTTTGTTACACGTCTCAATAAATTATAATAGACGTGCTGAAAGATTGTGCGGTCAAAAATAAAACACTTATTGTTTTATTCCGGTTATTTAAAATTTTTTAAATAAAGAGGTGATTGTAAGACCCACATTTAATATTTATCATTTAATTATTAAATTCAAAACCAAATTTGCAATAACCTACACAATCTTACCTTAGCGTACACGGTAGGACGAAGCCAGAGCAATCCAATAATTAGGCCGTATAGTCCGATCATATATATATTTTTGTATTTTGCGATTATAATTGTGCGCCTTAGGGAAAACTCGAGCGAACGACCTCACGATAGCCGCGCAATTGGACTGCTCCGGTAAAGCGAATTGAATAATTTTTTATAGTTATTGTAAATTATTTATTTAAATCGTTATTTTAAATATTGCGTGTTCGACACAACAGAAGATCGAAGACTGGTGTTTGTTTTATAAAGACAAAGATATATGTCAATATCTTAATGACCTGTCACTTAAAGATACAGGTAATAAATTTGACAAGTTAAGTCGTCTGACAAATTGGCTCCTAGGAGATCACAAGCCAAGGGATTTCGTTGAAGAACCTGAGCAGGATGAAATCACCGTCTGGCACCATCGGGAAGAAATCAGCCAAAATTTCATACATACATATAGCTCGGCAGAACACTCGTGAGAGAATTCGACAATTGACGACAACACAAGTCACCCATTGGTAACTTTTAACAACGATGAAAGAGTCAAAGAAAATATGGAAACCACGGAATCAATATCAACGAATAACAAAGCTGCCGACTGTATTACAAACGATGATCAAAATCCAAGCAGAATATAGCTCACTGCAATAGACGGAAGATCATTTGAAATCCCACTAGAATTCGCAAGCTTTATGCAGGGAATGTCAGACATAGTTAAACAGTTAACTGAAAAAGTAAACGCGCTAACGGCAGCGCAGACCCAACCTATATTAACGAGCACTAGATTAGACCAGCCACGACACGAAGTCCGTAACCAACGACAGCAAGTACGATTCCAGGACACGCTGACGTACCATTACCTGGACAATTCAACTGGACCATCACAGCCCATTCTCCCAGCACCACTCTCTAGAGGAGTCGGCAGAGCTTGGGAGGGGGGGGGGGGAACTTCCAAGGTCAGGAAAGACTTGGAAATACGAGTCGATGAGAGATGTCGGTCAAATTGTCCGGAAATGGAAACTACAATTCTCAGCAGATGGGGAACAGAGCATCGACTCATTTCTCGAAGGAGTGGAGAAATGTCGGATTTTGGCTAATCTTTCGGAAGCCAAATTATTAAGCTCATTGCCAGAGTTATTCAAAGGCGTTGCAGCACTCTGGTTTAAAAACGAAAAAGATACGTGGTCTGCATGGTCCGAATTCCAAAAAGAAGCCCGTCAATGGTTCGGAACAAATAGACGGTTTCAGAAGAGGTTAATTGCCGAAATAAATTCTCGCTATCAAGGACCTGGCAAGAAAATGCGGGATTACATCACATGTCTAGTCCACATGATACAATGACTCGATTCAATCCCTAAGATCAAGCAGCAGCTAGACACACTGCACGGCAACCTGCGCCCCGCAATACAAAATTTGGTGCGCAGGACGGATTGTGACTCGATCCATACTCTTTTCGATCTTGCTGTCGAAGCCGAGCTTACGCTACAGGGACAGAAGGCATATAGACACCCTCCGCCACCCGAGACGGCCCTAATCCCTGAGTCGGCTTACAAGCCGAAAAATGAAAAGAGGGCCAAAACGAAGATTGCAGCGGTGCAACCGATAGCACCAAATCAGCAGACGCAGAAGAATTCGCCAGAGGACTTGACGAAGGCGCTGACCAAAGTCCTCGAAGACAAAATGAGAGAATTCGTCCTATCGATGACCACATCCCGAGGCGGAATTGGTAAACCGAGGGAGCCAAATCGGACCAAGAATACGAAGGGTCCCACCGAAAGGACGTATGGCGGATTGAAAGAGGAAAAAGGCAATCAGAATTTGAGCGCGAGACCGCAGGCCACACAACCGTTGAAATGTTTTCGTTGCGGACGGCTAGGGTATAAGCGCGCAGATTGCCCGGACTGTTCGGGAAACGCGAACAGGAGCGGTTGAAAAAGGTCGTTCCCGTTCCTGCCCCGCGTAAGACCCGATCAGAAACTTTAATTACAGCGGAGCGCTGTAAGGAGAGCTCGGCGATAGGAGAGTCGTCGGATGTGCCGACGACATCGGCTGAGCCCGAGAGGTCTAGCGGTTGTATCAGCCCGAATTTAGTGGGATCGTCAGAACAGTCGGACCAAAACCAAATAGCAGTCGCTACTAGAGATCAGGACGATACGGCAGGAGGTAAAGACCCTCCGAGTGAGAAAGAAACTCGTTGGTGGATCCAAGTGGGCATTGCTATCTACCGCGTACGCGCCTTGTTCGATACTGGAGCATCGCGCACGGTAATGGGTCCGATAGGTCTACAGTTGACCACGGCCGGCGGCTGTCCACTCATCTCGAGCAACGGAAGAAAAGCGAAAGTGCCAGGAAACCAGACGGTGGTAATCGCTGGTTACGTAGACCTGCCTTTCGAGGTTGCCGGGTAAAGCGATATATTCGCGTAGTCGTACTTCCAGACGATCAAATCGACTGTTACGTCGGAGCGGACTTCATCGGTGGTTTCCAAAGCGGCCAACAAGTCCGTAGACGTGGAAGTAGCGAGCATATTGCGAATTGATGCATTCGAGATAGCATCAATCGGATTAGCAGACATATTACCAGAGGAGCAAGAAAGACTGCAGACACTGGCTGACCGATACCTGGGTACAACGGGGAGGCCGTTGGGATGTACATCTCTGATTGAGCACGCGATCGACATGGGTGCGACGCGGCCAATCAGACAGAAATATTATCCCGTCTCTAAGCGAATAGAGGAAGAGATGCACGCCCAGGTTAAGGAGATGCTCGACGCAGGAGTGATTGAGCCGTCGACCAGTGGGTGGTCAAGCCCCGTAGTGATGGTCCGTAAACCTAACGGAAAGTATCGGTTCTGTATTGACTATCGTAAGGTCAATGCAGTATCGAAAACCGATGCTTACCCGCTGCCTAACATGGATGGCATACTACGGAAGCGTAAAAGTGCGAGGTACATTAGTACGCTAGACTTGAGCAGCGCGTACCGTAAAAAATTCTTCTATTATTGGAGTAATATAATAATATTGTACTATGTTTTCCAATTACTGGAGTTATAGTGAATTTCACCATGTTTAAACAATCATTAATTTATATATGGAGGCACTGGGAAATCTATTGAGATTATACGCAAGCTATCTTATATATGTAAAGTTTCTATTTTACTACATGAAAATATGCTCTCAAGAGAGTTTCTGATAAATAAATAAAACTAAAACAAACCAATTGTTAACAATTCATCACATATGATAGCTTGTGTATAATCTGAATGGACTTCTCAGTTACTCGAGTAGTATAATATTGTACTATTTATTTCCAATCACTGGAGTTAAATTGAATTTCATCATGTTTAAACAATTATTAATTTATATCCACTATACTGGAGTCACTAGGAAGTCTTACATATATTCTCAACTTTTTTCCAAGTACAAATATAGATATATACGTATAATGTAATATGAAGGGAAGAAGCAAGTTAATAGTGTAGGTAGAAGAGAATAATAATAAGAAGTATAACCAAAAAAATTATATATAATAATACGTGACAACTGTGTTGAAAAAGAGTGTAGCAGCAGCTCCCTCTCAAGGAATTTTTCAGAGTCTGACTGGAGGTTTTTACCTCTGGTCGCACTCTCTCACGGGCTGGAAAGCAATTAGACATATATATATATATATATATATATATATATATATATATGTGGGGAGACGAAAAAAAGGGAAGAGGTAAAAAATTTCGTATTGGAAATCAGCAAGCAAGTTCCTTGTCATGATTTTTCTTCAATATGCGTCAATGAATTTACATAGAATTGAATGTAAAGTGATGATAAATAAATAGAGAATACGAAGGTTTGATTGATTACATATTGGATATAATGTAATAGTAAAAAAACAACATCAAAAACCTGAGGGGTTAAATTAGCTGTCTATAATGGCTCTCGCACTATACTTGCATCAGGCGCTATCGCGCCTTTTGATAAAGTATAAATACTTTATGTATGTATCAAAAACCTTATATTTCTCTTTACAAAGATTAGGTTTTTTATTTATTTTTAACCCAAACCAATGAAAATGCAACAACTACTTACTATCCTAGTAGATTTTGTATTCTATTTGATAGGTAATACATAAATTGTTTTGATACTCTTGAATGTTTTAGTTTAAATATTTATAGATTTTACGATGATAGTACTTATATTTCACCCTCCATTGTTAATTAACAAATTTAAAAGGATTACTTTTTAATTTCTTGATGAACAGGCGAGCAACAACGCACAAGCGCCCCTCAGACAAAGCCTGATGGAGCTTGGAAAGGGGGGAATGCGGGTGAATTCCAGAGGATTCCACAATCGCGCAGCTCGCGAAACAACAGTCGGACATTTTCAACACAAAGCTACTCTGCGTCATCGAGGTTGAATGGAACACCTCGGGACGTTGGCGGCATTGTTAGGAAGTAGCAGGTCAAGTTCTCTGGCAACAAGAGCCAGAGCATCGACGCCTTCTTAACCAGGATCGAGGATTGCAGGATCCTGGCCAACCTGTCAGAAGACGAGTTACTGCCGTCACTCTCGGAACTTCTGACAGACACTGCCGCCACGTGGTACCAGAATAAGAAACACAAGTGGCACTCCTGGCAAGATTTCGTGACTTCGGCTAAACGTTGGTACGGAATGAGCCAACGTTTCCAGCAGAGGATCATCGCCGAGTCCAACGCCCGGACTCAAGGTCCTGATGAACCGGTTAGGGACTATATGACGTCCTCTATCGCACTAATGCGAAAGATAGTCCCTACGCCGACTGAAACACAGCAGCTCGATCATTTGTATCGGAACATGCTGCCACAGCTTCAACAGCTGTTTAAGAGATCGGAAGTGAGCTCAATTGAACAGATGCTGGACCTTGCCATGGAAGCGGAGCAGACGATAGAAGGCGAAAAAGTATGTCGTCCGCCACCTACGGAGGAAGGGTCTCTGCTTTCCGAAATGGCGTATAAGCCGAAGCGGAAAAAAGGTTCGCCGAAGGCTAAGGTAGCGGCCGCTGAGGTAACCTCAGCAAAACCAAGCGAGCCTGACGTCGTCGACCACATCGCAAAGATACTGGAGGATGCGCTGCGGCCCATCGTCTCCCAATTGACGTCGACGACTCGACAGTCCCGGAAGAGTAGGAGGTTTGGCAGACCTAATGGCCGGAGCAAGAGCTCCGGACACAGGCAGGAGAAGAAGAGTGCAAGTCTACCGAGGGAAAAAGGAAAGGAACAGCCGAAGAACAGAATGGGTTCGACTTTTGATCCGATTAGGCCTCTTACCTACGGTGGCTGCGGGAAAATTGGCTATTCCCGCAGGTACTGTCCGGTAAGCTCGAGAAACATCAAAGGGAGCGGTTAAACAGAACGAAAACCGCGACCCAAGAGTTTGAGTCCCCGCTGTCCCAGGTGAGTTCGGGGCAGACCCGCTTCGACCGAAAGGACGGTCTAGAGAAGAGCGGAAATGGGCCCCAAAAGGAGGAACGCTCCCAAGAAGCAAGCAGACCTTATCTTATAAACCAGAGGATGAAAGTCGTTGGTGGCTTCTCGTGGAGATTGAGGGCTGTCGTATAAGAGCCTTATACGACCCCAGAGCCTCCACGACCGTGATGGGATCCAGCGGTCTGCAAATCGCCGCAGCACTGGGCAAGAAGCTCATTGTGGCGAACTCCGGACGCGTCAAGATGGCGGATGGTAGTTACCAACCGCTAAACGGTCACGTGATTTTACCTTTCACTGTCGGAAATGAGACACGTGAAATAAGAGTAGCGATCATACCAAACCTTGACGCCGAATGCTACGTAGGAGTAAACTTCGTACGAGCAGTCAGAGCCATATTCAATCCGGATAGCGACCGCCTGTTCCTCAAGGACAGCAAGCAGCGGATCCACTTTGAAGTTGCTGGCATAGAACGTATGGCCATCCTCTCGTCCGCTGGGATAGCGGACGCAACCGAGGCGGAAAAAGAAGAGCTGCGAGCGCTAGTAAGCAAAGTGCTGTCTAATACTTCTCCCAAAATCAGGCGAACCCAGCTCATCGAGCACTCGATTGACGTGGAATCAGCTCGCCCGATAAAGCAGAAGTATTATCCGGTGTCGGAGAAGATCCAGGAGGAGATGCACCGTCAAGTTCAAGAGATGCTAGATTTGGAGATCATAGAACCCTCGGACAGCGGTTGGTCAAGACCCGTGGTGATGGTACGCAAGGAGAACGGATCACGTCGGTTTTGCATTGACTTTAGGAAAGTCAATGCGCTAACGAAACCAGACGCTTATCCCCTCCCGTTCATGCAAGATATCTTGCGCAAGCTGAAGAGATGTCGGTACATTAATACTCTGGACATAAACTCAGCGTACCATCAAATACTTCTCCAGAAGGCATCGCGCCCTTATACGGTTTTCACAGTCCCAAGTATGGGACTGTATCAGTTTTAGCGGATGCTATACGGATTGTCATACGCTGCCGCGACCTTCCAATGCATAATTGACCAAGTTGTTGGTCCTGATCTCGAGCTTAATGCCTTTTTTTACCTCGATGAGATTATTATAGTCACCGAGACATTAGAAAGGGACAAGAAATATTTCGAGGAATTTGACAGTAAATAAAGAAAAGTGTGTCTTTTGTCAGGAAGAGGTGAGATATCTTGGCGTGCTGGTCAACAGGGATGGAATTCGTCCCGACCCAGCCAAGACAGAGCCTATAAGGGTTTATCCGGCTCCCAAGAATCTCAAACAGCTTCGACGATTCCTCGGCATGGCGTCGTGGTATCGGCGTTTTATGCCGGATTACGCCACGATTGCCGAGCCACTTACCCGTCTCTCAAAGAAGAACCAAGGGTACGAGCGGTTAGATGACCAGGAGCAAGCCTTCCAGCAGCTGAAAGCCCTGATCATGACTGCTCCAGTTCTTCAACGTTCCAGTGCAGATGGACTGTTCAGCCTGCACATGGACGCGAGTGATACCGGCATAGGAGCCGTGCTCGTCCAGGAGATAGACGGAGAGAGAATGCGTGGCCGTAGTCTGGGCTATTCATAAGTTCCGACCGTACATCAAAGGGTACCAATTCAAAGTGATAACAGATCACAGTAGGCTTCGCTGATTGTGTAATATGAGAAATCCAACCAGCCGACTAGCGAGATGGGCTCTAGAGCTTCAACTTTGTCGTCGAGCACAGAAAAGAAGCTCTGCATCACGTTCCCGATGCCCTTTCTCGCATGTATAAAGACGACGAGCCTACAGTAGCAGCAATGTCGTGGGCTACTGAAGATCCTTGGTACCTAGACTGGATCAAGAACGTTTTTGACAGACCTCGTGATTTCCCCGACTGGAAAATAGTCGGAGGAAATCTATACATCTATCGCCCTGACAAAGAATTAGAGGAAGTGATGGATGACGAGCAAGCATGGAAGCTGGTCGTACCCGTAAAGACTCGTCACTCTATTCTGAGAGAGTGTCACGACGACCCCTCAGCTGGCTATCTCGGAAGAGAAAAGATATTCGCCCGAGGGGCCCAAAACTATTATTGGCCACGGTTCTACGCAGAAGTTGCGGATTACGTCAGGCAATGTCAAGTGTGCCAGCAATGTAAGGTCGAACAACGTGCTCCTTCAGGGTTAATAGGTCACCGTCAATCGGACAGACCATGGCACGTGGTAGCAGGAGATATCACCGGCCCGCTTCCACGCTCTTGCCGAGGATACAAATATATCCTTGTATTCCAGGATTTATCCCGCGCTGGATTGAAGCAACCCCGATAAGAAAAGCTAACGCAAAGACGATAGTCCGCGAGCTTCGCGAATGAGTGTTTAACCACTTCGGCACTTCGGAAGTATTTTGTTCGGACAACGGGACCGAGTTTAATAATGATGTTGACTCAACTGATGAGGATCAACGTGAGCAACCTCAACCGCCGAGGAATCAACAGGTGAAGTGCGACACGCCTGTAGCGAGCGAATGCTCCCCTGCGAGGAAGAATAATGCGAGCGAGTCCCTTGGCGAGGGAACTCGGTGTCATCCGCGCAAGACGTCGCGTACGTCTTTAGATAGTTCCCGCGTTCCCAGACGACAGCGTTGTCGTCCCCGAAAAACCACCGCAACCGTAAAGCGCCGATCACCAGTAGATCAGTCTGCCAATGCAGATACTGAATCAGTTTCCCCGAGACGAGAAAGAGGGCGTCCGCCAGGCTCACAAGCGAAGCGGACGTAAAGCGCCAGCAGCGGCCGAAGGCTGAGGCGGCCTTCAAAGAGGCTGCCTCCGAACACAGGTTAACCTGTAGCCCCAGCCTTCAACGAGCGGAATGGGAGGTTCTGACGAACCTAGTTGTCCGCTCTGACGCTGAAAATAGATCGATCGCCTAAAACAGTTTCCTCGCATCCTGATAAACCTGATCAACAGTAACTCGTTAACCCTCTTTTCCGTTTCTTGAGAAACAGAGTCCACATACAGAGTACATACTCTGCATGTGGAATCTGGAAGGGGGGTATAACGGTAAGCGAGTTACCGATCAGGTAAGCAATGCGAAAGAGGATATACAGCGCGGCGCGCGCACGAACGCGCGAGAATTGTGTGCGTCCAGCTAGCAGTACCGATATAGCGCGCGCACGGTGTAAATACAGGCCGTGATAACGGTCTCTTTTATCGTGTTTTATTGGAGAAGCTTGGGTGTGTGTGATACGGTGTGGGTGCGGACAGGCTTCTTCCACACGACCCAACAGGCCGAGCAAAGCCGTACGCCTCCATCACTCTGGATTCCGCCCACGGAAAAGACGGAATATCGAGGCCAATTCGCCCAAAGGAGTGAGAGAGAAAGAGAGATTGAAGGGGAGATCACGCGCTTTTGTTCCCTTCGTTTGAACGTATTTCGAGCGGTGTCTCATGAATACAAAGGTGAGTGGTGCACCACGTTGGACCCGCGTGTCCCGTTGATAGTTTCCCGATTTACCTGGTACGGTCCAGGAGAGGAAGCGTTCCTCTTTTTCCCCCTCTCGTGACAAATCCCGCCCGGGTAGACAGGTCGGTGGTTCGCGGGAGCCACTTTATGAGAGAAGACGCACGTGACGCAGGCAGCGTCTACGTCAGAGCTCCCTACGTCAGAGATACATACGTCACACGGTGTGACGTATAGCCATAAGGTTAAGCAGCCTATCATTCCCGGATCGGTTGCTCATAACTCGACAGTTAATAGGTTTTAACTATTTGTTTTCACGCTGACCTCGGGGGTAGTCATCGGTACGACTCCCCTTAAATTGTTAATAGTTAATTTCTTAATAATAATAATATTAATAGTTATTATAGTTATTAATAAATATTAATAATATAATATAATATAGATATTAATATTAATATTATAATATTATTATATAAGAATATAGTTATTCTTATTAATATTATTAATAGTTAATAGTTATTATCTTGTAATTGTTTATTTAATAAATTGACTCGGCGAGACGATCTTTTTCACCGATTAACTTAATATATCCATTGTTGATAATGTTTTTACCGGTCAAAGTCCTATCCCACGAATACCGCCCTCTCCGGCGTTTATCCTAGTTCGCAATTTTGGGCATAGGGCCCAACACACGGTATAAAAGTCAAACGAGGTTTTTGACGTTGTTAACGGCATTGCACGGGAATCAAAGTGATTCCCGGCCGCATCGTGGGACTGTACACTTAAGGTTGGTAAGTTGGGACAGATTGGGCCTGACCGGGGCCTTACATTCCCCTGTACCCACTACGTTACAACATCTATATCTATCTCAAATCATAATTGAGCCGTAACATAACTTACGCACCGAATCGAAATCGATTTTTCGACTCGCAGCGAAGTTTAATTTTATATCTTTTATTTTACACACGCAAGATTCGCTTTCGTCTGATGTTCGGTACTTGCTCAAACAAATGATATTATGTACGTGCCAACTCCGTGACACGCCAATTCGTCGGTAGGACTACCCAAAAACGGACCAATCGCTGGCTCGTAATCATGGCTCATGTCTTTGCTCACGTATATGATAGTGTCTGTGTCGTAGTACAAAACGCGTTCTCCTAGTGCTATCAATTCGGAGAAAAGTTTTAATCGTGCCAGTGCCGTGGTATAAGCCGCAATCACGACATTACACTGTGGTGACGATTCAACAATCCCGTCAATATTACACTAACACACATACATAATGTAATCATTAATCGGTAAAACAGAATTAACCCGACATCGGGTCTGATGAGAAGCTCGTAGAGTCGTCATGGTTTTATTTAAATGTCAAAAAACGTATTCAATAACTATAAGTATACAGCATAATTAAGGACTTATCACATTTTTAAAATTATTTAATTAAGAGTAGGTATAATTCTTAAACATCCCTAATTTCTACTAGAGTCTGTATATGTCATTACATACTCTAGAGTTATTACTCTAATCAATAATCATGTTTAATAGGAACTTTATCTAACAAGAGAGGGACTTAACATTGAAGTAACTGTTATTTCATTTTTTTTTTATTAACGCAATTTATACTTAAAGTACAGTACATAATAAGTAAAAAAAGTTAACTTCAAAATATATTATACTGAATTTAATACATTTACTACCTCAAAAAATATTTTCTTTAACTTATCTATCCCAAATATTTTTTAATTTACTTTTAATTAGTTACTAACGTAACTTAATACGATAACATAATAGTAAAATATTCTACAGGAATTGTTTTATAAAAATCAATTTAAAATTATGATATTAATTATTTATTGTTCAAGAATAGTGAAGAATTTACTACTTTAAATAATTTTATCTTAAGTTAACCTAACCCAAACATTATTTATTTGAATTTTATTTTAATAATTATTTTATTTTGTACGAAAGAAAATATGAATCATTAATTTAAATATTTTATAAATTTAATAAAAATAATTTACCTAAAAATTAACCTAAAATTATGTTGCATAAATCAATCTAACCTTAAAATATTAATTACTTAATTCTGAATTATTAAGAATTTTTTAATAGAAATAATTTTGTCTTAAACTAAACTAACTAAACATTTTTTAATTGAATTTTGTTTTATAAAATATACTACATAATATGAAAAAGTACCAGAAAATATGGAAAAATCTGATAAGTTATACTATACCAAACATTGATTATTTTATTAATAATTTCTCAATTATAATTTTCTACAAAAGGAATCAATATAATATTCATCATAATATTTTTTTTTAAATAAAATATTTTGTAAGTATTATGTATTAAAAAGAATTAATCTCAACTTTTATTAATTCTTAGTTTTTTATTTCATCGAAACAAGACCAAATATTATAAGTTCTTTTTCCTTGCATGCTTCCTATCCTAATTCGAAACATTTTCTCTTTCCATTATCAGATTGGTCCTGCTATTTTACCACCTCGTATGAATGGTCATACGTATCTCGAGTTTTTGAGCGACACATTGCCTGGTTTACTGGAAGATTTACCGCTTGCGGAAAGGCGCCGAATGTATTTTATGCACGACGGTGCGACTCCTCACTTTTCGCGAGCGCTGAGGGACTTCTTCAACCAGCGCTTTCCGAATCGGTGAATTGGACGAAATAGTACTATTAAGTGTGCCTATTACCTGCCCGTGGTGTTGGTCGCTTCAGTGCCTGTGGAGAGACAGGGACCTTAGCGGCCGGTGCAACGGGGTTAGGTGGTGCGAAAGGACAGTAACCCCGTTCTTGTACCAACACATCATGGAACTCCGAACATCTGGGGCACTCCCTCACAGTCACCTCTCGGCGTCCGCAATTAAGACAAAATGTCTTTTGCGGAATCGCACTCTCCCGGCGACTGTGGTCGACCGCCCAGCAATTGTAACATGCGTTCTTAGGGAGATTTATCTATTGATCAAATGGTATCGGTACCAGTCGTCGGAGGACAATTCCCCTAGTGATGACACCTATTGCTAAGTCACTAGCGTCACTTTGGACGATAAATGGCTTAGAAAAGTCTGAACGGGCTAATGCAGGAGTCTCAGCTAACGCAGCTCTAAGCTGACGAAATGCCTCCTCTGCTCCTCGCCCCAATCCCAAGCCTGATCTTTACGCAGCAACTTGGTAAGGGGAGCTTTAATGTCAGCTTCTCGATTACTGAATCAAGAGTACTAGCATACCATCCTGAGGAAGAATCTCAGCTGTTTGACATTACGAGGAGTAGGGTAGTTAAAGACTGGAGCGACTCGTTCCTCGTTAGGCCTCAAGCCGTCCGCTTCCAATTTGTACCCAAGGAACGTTACGCTGGAATAACAAAACTCACACTTCTCTGAATTCACTTCGAGCCCAGCGTCGCTTAACGTCCTTAGTACGTATTCGAGCCATTATAGATGGTCCTTAGAAGTTTCGGTAATGACGATCAGGTCGTCTAAGTAACCAAACACATGAGGTTTAAGCTTAGGCCCGAAAATTGCATCTATCAGCCGTGCAAAGGTCATAGGAGCATTCATGAGGCCGAAAGGCATTCTCGTAAACTGTCACAGCCCCGACCCTGGTGCAGCAAATACAGTATAATGCCGGCTTGCCTCGGCCATTAATATTTAGAAGTACGGTTTCTTAAGATCATGTTGTTGATGTTGTTGATTATATTGCCGAAATCTTTGTCTTATATACATCCCTTTTGACGTTTCCTTTGTGTATAAAGAGAAAAAAGATACGAAAATTAAAATTGACTTACGACAGGATATTTTATACACAAATCGCGATATTACATTAGAAGGTAATCTATTATTTTTTTCTTTCACTTATTATTTGTTTTCGATCATTCGAGATGTATTTTTAATTTTTTTGTGAATAATAAATTTTACAGTCTGAAGAGGGTGGCATTGACCATCGAAACTTTACGTTACAAAAGGAAATAAATGTGTTAAATTTTTTTACTCATCCTTTCCTTTTTCACACTTGACTCGAGAAGATCGACAAATTTTTAATCAACCTAATTTCTTAAGATCAATTTTCGATATATACTTTGCATTATGCAGCTTATCCAATATGGTATCTATATTAGGAATTAGATAAGAATCACGTTTTGTGACTGCATTAAGGTCTCGAAAATCGATACAGAAGCGATAACGTCGTTGGTCCTTGCGGACGATGACCGGAGCAGCTGACCAATCACTCGCACTCGCTTCAATAATACCCTTGTCAAACATCTTTTTGACCTCACTCTGGGCAAATTCGAGAACCTTGGGAGACATATGTCTTGGCTTATGACGAACAGGTCTTGTACCAGGCTCAACCTCTATGTGGTGTTACCTTAACGTCATAAAGCCGTGGACGTCTCCCGAGGGAAAAAGTAGGCTTTCAACTAACTCTGTGACTTGTTTCCACTGGTCGCCCTGTATCTTAATTATACCAGCACATTCAGCGGAAATCCTCGAACCAATGTCATGAACTGTATCTCTGACGAAGTGTCTTTAATCACTCTCGCCAATACGCCAGATAGCTTTGACTAATTCGCCATATTCCAATGTTGCAGAAAATCCATACCAAAAATGATGGAATGCTCATTATTCTCTACAATTTTCATTTGGATATTGCCATCAAGGCCTTCTACACAGAATAGAATGTCGATAAGGCCAAGGACATTAACTGCTGGTCCAACCACACCTTTTGCAATAACCTTGACAGGTCTCCATTTAAATTTGTACTGTTCGACAACATCTGATTGTACAAGAGAGACCATGGCGTCAGAATCGAAAAGTGCTTTAAAGTCCATTCCACCGAGTCGTACCAAAAAGAATAACCGGTTATCCGTTGGATGCCAGCAATCATCTAATCAGTTTGACTATCGTCGTTTGGAGTCGATGCCGTGTGCGTCATATGCGACGTATTTAGTACGGAAACTGCCCCCCCCCTGAACTGTACTTCTCGGCATCGAGTTTGTACGGTTCATGTTATGCACACCATCGACAACTACCTTCTCCACCAAGGGCTCGTTGTTGAGGACAATTTCCTTCTCTACCAAGGACTTCTTGTCTTCTTTACTAGGTATGTCACAACGGGGTGACGATGAGCAACAACCAAAGTCGTTCACTCCGATGGTGCTAAGCGGCTGAGATAACAATCTCTTTACGCCTTCTTCACCAATTACACCTTTGATACTAGAGTATATTTGCCTTTGGAGTTCCTTAGCCAAATCGTTATCCTCACGCTTTTGTTGGTCTAATAAGGCTCCTTGTTCTGTTTTACCTTGCAAAGCTCGGTTGGAATCGACAGGTTGTGTTCTAAGAACTTTTCCATCTGTCAAATCCACAGAACGTTCAGGAGGTTTACACTCAGACTTACTTTCAACACCATCTTCGGTCTGAGTGGGAATTTGATCTCCGTTGAGGACTTTAGAGAAGTCAGCAAATGATCTGCTAGACTTCTTAAAGAGTTTAGAGAGTTCTCCAACCTTAAACTCTTACCCTTGTAGACCACGCGGTTTACTTACTGCAGTGCAGGGCGCCAGGGACAGTTCGGGTGCCCTGCGTTCAGGTTTCCCACGTTTTGGAGAAACTTGACGCAGTTAGTACATGTTTGGAGTGTAACGCCACTGGCTCCATACAACTGGCACTCGTTTGCTACCAATTCGATAGAGCATTGCTCAGCGGATTGACCAATATTTCTGCATCGGTAGCAGGTTTGGCTACCTTATCAGGTTTTGTGCCATTTGTTAGACAAGAACATTTTGCTGGCTGTCGCCAGGAAGACGAATTAGCTGGGACGCACGGTATGGAGGATTTGGGCGATCCTCCTTACCTCGACACGATTAAATTAAATGAAGTGAATGTCCGATACTCGGGTACCGGTGCATCTAAACACACTCCCGAGTTTTCACACTCTCATACACTCGGAGAAGGGAGGGCCGACGCGCGGTTATATAAAACAACTTACCGGGATGCGCTCCGTGGAGGGCCCAGCCGATCCGTGTTCCGGTGGCCTCCTGGGCAACGGAGGACCGACGTCGGCTGCGGTGGTGATCAGGCGGCCCAATGCCGTAGCGAGTAACTCGCGAACCGCGTTAGCACTCACCAAGGCACTCGCGGTATACCACGCGAGGACGATCCAGATACCGATGGCTTCTGCGCCTCACGCGCCTTTTCTTAGCCTTACACATAACTATACATCGGCACCGGTAGAGTTCACCCGCCGTGAGCTGCGGATCGGGACATACTGAGTAGGCAATCGCCTAATTTCCCGAAAAAGGAATGAGAGAGGGGAAACTCACATACACTCTTGCGCTCTCTACGTATTGTTGCGCACGTAATTGTACACTTGAGTTTAAGGAAACTAGTGTTGTCGGTTGACCTTTACATACCAAAGGCTCCGAAGACTTAAATTATTATGAATTTAAATAGCTCTTTCGCCGCGAATAGATTGTGTGACGATTCCCGTCACAACTATTTTTCAACTCACAAGCTCATTCTATACAATAAAATTTATCTTAAACTTATTTTAATTTTTTCATTTTTTATCGCGTAAAAAATTAATTATCAGAAATTAAGCAATTATCATTACCCCAAAACATTCAAATGATGTGTGCACAATTTTGCAAACAGTAAACTTCAAAATTTTTATTGTTTCAATTTTTTTCTTAACGTTCTTGTCTGATTAATAACTACTTTCTGTTATTTCCAGTATTTACAAAGATAAACACGAAATTTTATTATAATTCGCACTTTTCTATTTCTAATAGATATTTAATAGCACCTAACTAGATTGAAACTTAATATATGTTTACAAGCTCCAAAGGGGCGAAAAATAGGAATTTACATTAATAAATGGCCATAACATAGGAGAAAAAGTGTTTAATATAGGACAAAAATGGGCACATTTTTTGCACATTTTACACCCATTCTATTAAAATAATCTAGTTAATGCTTACTAAACGGAATGCGATTTCTACCAGGGATAGATTTTTTACAAATAGGTTAATAATAATATATTGTATAATAGAAAGTATAAAGTAAGTTAATTACATTCGCAGAAAGTATGTTCTATTCGCTGAAGGGGACATTCCATTCAAAAATAACTATCTAATGTTAATAATTTTTTTTATAAACATATCGTAATTTTTAAAACAAATTGCATTAGTATTACTTTTCATTTTAAATTTTCTTGCTGCTTTAATTGTAACCGTACTATTTTAATTAATTATGAGACTCTGTACCCTGATTTTCTCCATAATGGACTTACTGCGGGATATCTCAGGTACCACCCCTACTGAAAATATACATGTGATTAATCACATGATTAATCATATGTTAGATCCTATGATTAAACACATATTATACAACGTTATTTAACACATGATTCTTTACATGTTAAATAACGTGATTATTTTGAACCAATTTGGCATGTGAAAAATCACGTGCGAAAATACATGTTTAAGCAATTGCTATAGAGAAAAAAGTAATATAATGTTATTGTATGAATTTATTATAATTTTTTAGATAATTTATTAGTAATAACACCCATGAATATTGTCCAATACGCCCAGCTAAATTTTTATAGCTATTCATTATAAATTTCCAAGAAAAAGGTATGTAGTATAATTCTCTAAAATAAATTAGGTAAAAACAAATAAAGTTGTCAAAAAAACATAAAATAAATAAAAAAAAATTATTACACATTTTTCTGTTTGTTAATTATTCTCTCATTCTAAATTATTTGATGAATATAATTTTATATACAATATTAACGCAGTCTATTTTCTCTAAGTGGATAAAAATCATGTTTAAAAGTTACGTTTCAAATTTCAATCGATTCGACGAAGTGGTTCCTCAGATATTCTGAGTTAAGTTCATTATGGAAAAATATCAGAATATGGAGTCTTATACTTAATTAAAATAGTTATGTTACATATAATGTGCCATAAGATTTAAATAAAAGTTAATATAATAATATAATTTGTTTAAAAAATTAAGAAATGTTATCAATTGTTATAAAATAATTATTATTATGAAAAATTTATTTTAATTTTAACCCAGTCGGCTACTTGCCTTAATAAAATAATTATAAAATGGTTTAAATATTTTGGATACATTGTGACGGAAATCGTCACCCAATCTATTCACGACGAATAGAATATTTAAATTCACTAATTGTAAGTTGTCGGAGCCTTTGGTATCTGGTCCGACACTAGTTTGTTTCATTTACGATTGTACAATCACGCGCGCGACAATACGTAGGGATGAAAGCGCGAGAAAGTGTGTGTGCGTTTCCCACTCTCATCCCTTTTTTGGAAAATTAGGCGATCGCCTAATTAGTGAATATCTGTCCGCCGATCGAGGCAGTTCAGTATACTTTACCCGGAAGTACCGCTCGGTGAGTCGTGGGTACATATGCCGCGAAGTGTGACGAGACCCTGTACACGGTTTTGCCGAAGCAGGGTCGAGCACGCGACTCCGGTCGCGCACCTGTTGTGTGTGTACAGGTGCCAGTGTGTGACTAAGTACGGGGTCGTGCGCGAGTGCAAACGTGGTTCGCGAACGCGCTCGCCGCGGCATTCCGCTGCCCAGGAGGTCTTTAAGGATCGCAGGATCGGCTGGGCCATCCACGGGGCGTCGACCGGTAAGTTAGTTTATTACTACCGTGACTCCCCCTTACTCGAGTGTATGTGTGAGTGAAACCTCGGGAGTGTGTTCGGGTACGCCGCTACCCGAACAGCGAGTTCTGGGAGCTAAAGTCTGCCGTAGGCGAGGACCTCGATGCGGCGAGCTTTCCGGGACTTCCGCCTGCGCGAAAGATTATTGTCGCGGCACGTGGCCTGGATGATTAACTGTTACCTATTTTAAAATAAATGATTCTTTTCCTTTTATTTTAATTCTTGTGTAATTATTGTGTCTCCCGCTCCGCCTACATTTTCTTTAATTTAACTAAATCGTGTCGAGGCAAGGAGGATCGCCCGAATCCTCCGCAACGTACGTCCCAGCTAACGTGTTCCTGGCAATACTTAAAAAATTAATTATTTAGCTGTTTATAACACAATTTTTTAATTTCTTTGAATAATATGACAAGTATAATTTATTTACAATATTAACACAGACTATTGAATTCAAGTATTTTAAAAATATTTAAAAGTTACTGTTTAATTTTCAGCCTAATCGATGAAAAGGTTTCTGAGATATCCTGTCCATTATGGAAAAAATCAGGGTACGAAGTCTCATAATTAATTAAAATAGTTTCCTAGTAGAAATCTGATCATAAACATTTTTAAGCCAGAAAATGGCCAATTATAAAATACCCAATAAATGCCCAATTAATGGCAAACTTAGAGTTTTATTTAGCCTCAAATATAAAATTTGTACTAGTGTTATGCTACATGTAAATTGGCCAAAAAATTTAAATAAAAGTAAAGAATAATTTAATTTGTTAAAAAAATTAAGAAATATTTTCAATTGTTATGAAAAAATTATTGTGTAATAATATTAAATTGTTTTTTTAATTTTAATCCAGGCTTGTCCCCTTAATAAAATAGGTGTAGGAGATTTCACGACAAATGTACATAAATTTTAAATTGGCTCGTGTTGTTTAGATAAACTAAAAATATAATCCAGAATCTACAAGAAATTTTAATTAAAAATATTAATTTGCATCAGAGTTATGCAAGTTGTAACAACAGTTTTTTTCATTTTTCCCATTTTTTACCATTTTGGATGTTAAATACCTTAATATACCGCACAATTGGTTAACTTTTTGTATTCACATTAAATGGGGAAAAGTTTTCGAATGCTTTATATAATTTTTTGCCATTTTTACAAGTACCTAGTTTATAGTAATAAGATAGTTTTGATTTTGGTCTCTACGACAGCAGCAATATGCCTCTGATTGAAACAAGTTATTCTTTGAAACAATAGCTTTTCAACAAAATTTGATTCGATTTAATATGATTATATAAAGATATTATAAAAATGAAAAAATTGAAAATAGACAGTTTCAGCACTCGAGTACACATTTCATAGAACCAACAGGTTTATTCAACAATCATTATTCCCTGGATAAACTTTTTATTATCGAATAAATTGAATTATACAATGTTTATTTAATCTCATCAATAAAATTTTACAAAACTATTATATACCTAACAGAAATTTATTAAACTTACAATGATACATGAATAAGTTTAATATAACCGATGGAACTTGTTTATTGGGTTTTAATACCTTTTTGACTAAATAAATTTAAATATTATCTGCCTAGAATACTAAAACCACTATTCGGTGAAAAAGTTAAAAAAGCTCAATGAACAAGTTTCATCGGTTGAAATGTTCAATAAGTTAATATTATTAAATAATAGGAGTGTGCGGGTAGCCCGCGTACCCGACCCGATCGGGTTCGGGTATTTTCTTCGGGTTCGGGCGGGTACCCGACATTTTCGGAACCCGACATTTTCGGAACCCGAAAATTTAACGGGTAACCCGTAATTTTCGGGGTACCTGACAATTTCGGGTAGTCCAAATTTTTCGGGTAACCCGAGAATTTCGGGTTGACCGAATTTTTCGGCTAGACCGAGTATTTCGGGTAATCCGAGTATTTCGAGGCCTCGATAAAACTAAATAAATTTCTGCCAGGGTTTATTTATTAATTTATTTATTTTATTTTCCTATTATTATATTTCCCTTGTGATTCTTATTAAAAACTTATTATCTTTTTTAGATTAAAAGTGAAAGAAATATTAATTAACAAATAATTAGAATTGAAGGATTCGGATAGCGCGAGAAACATTCGGGTAGTCCGAAAAATTCGGGTAGTTCGTTACATTCGGGTAGTCCGTAACATTCGGGTAGCCCGAATCATTCGGGTAGACCGAAATATTTCGGGTAGCCCAAAACATTCGAGCAGACGGTAAAACCTGAAGCCCGATCGACTCAAACCCGACCCGACGGGTTTCCGAATCGGGAAACCCGACTTTCCGGGTACGCGCACACTCCTATTAAATAAACATAGTAGACTCCAAATAATTAGATGAAAAAAGTGTTATCCAGGACAATAATTGTAGAATAGAACTGTCGGAAAGTACGAAACAGGTACTCGAGTGCTAAAACTGTCTATTTCCAATTTTTTATTTTTACAATATATTTGATTTATTATATCTTAGGTTTAAATCAAGATCTCCTGTTAAATTAAGTTTTTTGGAAAGCTATTGTTTCAAAGAATAACTTATTTCAATTAGAGCTGTAATGCTGCTGTCGTAGAGACCAAAATGAAAACTAACAAAATGAGCCATTGATAGCCAAACTTATTACTGTAAATTAGGTATTTCTAAAAGTAGTAAAAAATTCTATTCAGCATTCCACACCTTTTTCTCATTTGATGTATAATACAAAATGTTAACCTATTTTGAGGTACATAACATCAAATATGATGAATAGTGGAATAATCGAAATGAAACTGTTGTTTCAACTTGCATAACTCGGATGTAAATTAACATTAATATTTAGAATTATCATTTTATTGGCTCTTTCTGAATTTTATTTTTAACATGTTGTCACGTGGTATTCGCGTACCCGTTAACTTTAATTAATTTTAATAATTAGTAATTAACGTTGGGCCGCGTGCCCAATACCGCGTGCACAATTTATTTATTTAAGCTTTTGGCTGCGGGAAAAGTTTAGTACTAAACGACCTTTTATAAAATGCAAAATGTATACATGAGATCATTGGATATTTCAGGTAGAGTCCCCACCCTGACTGCCGGTCGATAAATCGACCACCCCCGCAGGCAACATAAAGTACAATGTAAAATTATTTTCTCATTTTCCAGGAAAACTCTAGAAGGTATTTCTATGTAATTTCTCGCGCTGAACATAAAAAAAATAGTAAAAAAATCCTAGAAATACTCTTGACCTTAAAAATCTATTTTTCAAGGTCAAATTTTCTTTAGTAATGATCTAGCAACCTGTAATCTAAATGAAGGAAAGGTTATAGCTTTCACGTTTCTCATTTTATACAACGCATGAGCATTGGATAGACAAAGATCAATAAGATGAAAAAAAAGCTTTCGATACCATTTCATTGTTTTTCGCACTATTTCTGTTATAGATAATTGTCTATCAACATTATCAATACCACCCATATTTTGATTATAATCGTGGACACACCTTAGCTTTATAATATCTTTATTTGTTAGGTAACATTTTTTTCCAGTTGCGCAGAATTCAAGTTCGTGCACAGTTGTAAGCATACGAACGCTACGTTCATCTTCCCACCTCACTGCCATCCACACATCGTTGTGAGAGACTTGTACTTCACCTCGAACTAACTTGCTTTCAAGCTTTGGCATTCCCTTTCTATTTGTTTTCACTGTACCACACATACCTGTATCACGATCGTGTAAAAATTCTGCCGAAATGGGAGATGTATACCAATTGTCTATGTATACATGACCCTTATAAAAATAAGATTGTAAAAAGTCAGCTACAATATCGCCAGTAACACCCAAATCAAACTTTTGATAATCAGTGTCTGCGCCAGTATAAACAATAAAACCCCACACGAATCCCGTCTCGCATTCTACAATCATGAATAGCTTGATGCCAAAGCGATTTCTCTTCAAAGGAATGTACTGCTTGAATCGAAGTCTACCTTCCCATAATAATAGACTTCCATCTATGCACAGATTTTTTCCTGGAGGAAGAACTGCTGAAAATTTGCTTTGTACTTGTTCTATTACTGGCTTTATTTTCACTAAAGGATCATTTTCGATTTCTTCATTATTATGAAAATGTAAACATTGTAGGATGTGAATATATCTATCGCGAGGCATTATTTGGTCAAAAATTGGAGTGTGTAGCAAAAGATCTGTGGACCAATAACTTTGTAAATCGCCTTTACAGACATGGCCCATTAGAATGGAAAGGCCTAGAAAAGTTTCAAATTCTGTTTTTGTGACAGGGGACCAAGCTTTCATGTGGGAAGAATAAGTTATGGGATTTTGAGTTGCGTAACGATTGGTTTCCTCTACAATTTTTTTGAGCAAAGAAGAATCACAAAAGTAATTGAAATAATCAATTGGTGTACTTCCTGAAAAAGAGATATTCGAATTTATTTCACAGCTACCTTGAAAATCTCTGATTGATGGATAAAAATACGCGTCCTCAGACAATTCAGTTTCCTTATAAGAAAAGTCTTCCAAATTGACTTCGGACTCGCCACTACTCCAAGCTTCATGTTCAGCCATTTTATAGAAGATAGAATATTTCACTATTCAATAGTGTAATATTAAAAAAGTGAAAATAGTAAAAATTATATACTGTGCAAATCGTGGAGACTAATAAGTTATGCATGAGAAGTACCAATCTGCATCGTATTATAAATTTATAAATATGAATGAGTAAAAAATAATTTAATTTTTTGAGATTAAACTATTTTTGAAGATTAGACGAGTTTCTGCAATAAGTGATGACATTTATTTCGTACCCAGTTGACGAACAACAAAGATATACCAACTCCCAGACCGAAATAGTAAAAAACAGATTTTGTGTTTACGTCATTGATTTTAGATCACGCTGTAAATGAATACCGCAGCATTTTATGAAACCTTCAAAAATAAGGTTGAAGCTCGATATTTTGTTTTGAAAACTAAAATTTCATCGCGAAATCAACATTTCCATGAAGAAAGATAATTTTAGGATTTTTTTACTTTTTTTCCCGTTTTGACCTCATCAATAACGCTAAAAAGCTAGATCGAATTTTCGCTTATGCAAATAAAATACAATATGACCTTGACTGTAAATTTTCAAGGTTAAGGATACCGCAGTGATGTTTTACAGTATTTTTTATAAACAGTATATAAAATTACGAAAGAAATCACTCTAAAATTCTCGCTTCTACTAGGGATGAAATTTGACCTTGAAATACCTATTTTTAAGGTGAATAATATTTTGAGGAATTATAAAACTATTTTATATACATTCAAAACATCAAAATTGATCTAAGAATATTAAATATGTTGTATATTTTATGTGGTCGATATATCGACCACCCCGCAGTCAAAAGGTTAATGAACATTTCGACTTTTATTACAATTTTATTTCAGTAAGTGCATTGAAATCATGTTTTGCTATAACTGTTAAAATTTCAGCTTATTCGATGAAGTGGTTCCTGAGATATCTTTGGTATTAATTTATTGATAATAATACATTAATACGTATTGCAATTAAATAATTAAATAATATAATTATTTTAAGACTTGACATTTCCTTATCCTTATATAATAAATTTGTCGCATATTAACGTGTTCAATAACAAATGAATCGACCAATAAAGCAATCAAACTGCCCCTCTGCACCAAAAATCTACTAACCCCAAATATGCTGTCCGACGTTTCGAGCTCGCTGCTGCTCCTCATCAGGGACTGAAATGAAAAACTATTCCACACGATATTTATACCCTCAAAAAAGCCTCCCCACTCCAAGGACCCACACCTAAATCAATTCACACCAATAAACTAAGTTAAGTTAAGACAGGATGATAAATCTTAATTAATTGACTTGACTCTAACATTAAATTAACATTCTTATCATTCTTAAATATATGAATATTCTCAAGACTTTCTCTTTTAAATTTATTCATAATATTTTGTTCTAAAATTTCTACATTATTAAAATCAAATGAATGAACAAAATCTAGACAATGCTCTTTCAAACCTGATGTGACAGATACACTCCTCAAACTATATTTATGTTGATAAATTCTCTTTTTCAAATATCTACTGGTTTGACCAATGTAACATTTATCATAATCAATACAATTTATTTTATAAACAACTCCAGATATATCATCCTTTCTATCTCTATCCTTACAATTATTAAACAAAAAACTTAAATTATTAATATTTCTAAAGAAAACTTGAATATCTAGTTTTTTAAATTCTTTTCTTATTCTTTCAGATAAACCTCTAACATACGGTATAACAACAAATGCATAATTTTTAATATCTACTCTAACTTTTAATTTACTATTATAAATTTGATTCACTCTCTCTTCAATCACTCTGTTAATCAAATCTATCGAATAATTATTATTAACAGAAGTTTTTTTAACTAAATCCAAATTGATAAGTATGTAGATTTGAAAAATCCTGTCAATGTAAAAGTACCAGATGGTAAAATGTTAAAAGCAACCAAAATAGGTTCTATTAAAATTTGCTTTAAAAATTATTATATTGAAAAATATGTTGATTTAAACAATGTTTATTATGTTGAAGGCATTAAACAAAATTTATTGAGTTTTTCAAAAATAACCGAAAACTGTACAATAGTAGCAAAAATTGACAAAGCTAAAATTTATAATAAATCTAAAGAATTAATAGCTTTTGCAAACAAAATAAATAATTTATATTTTATGAAAAGCTTTGTATCTAAAGTGAAAAATAAGCAAATGAATGTGAATAGTTTGAAAATAACTAACAAAGAAAAATGGCATAGGGCACTTGGTCATGTAAATTTTCAGTATTTAAATAAATTAGTAAATAATAAATTAGTTGAAGGATTGCCAGATAATATTGAGAGCACAGAAATGAAATGAGCAAATTGTATAGAGAGTAAAATGGCTAATGTTTCGTTTGAAAATAATAGAACAAAAGCAACTGAAATTTTAGAATTAATTTACACTGATTTAAATGGTCCACATAACACAACTGGTTATGGTGGAGAAAAATATTTTTTAACATTCATTGATGATTATAGTAAATGCACTAGAATTTTTTGTATTAAAAATAAATAAGAAACTGCAAGTAGTTTAAAAGAATTCGTAAATTTAGTAGAAAATAAAGTCAATAAGAGAGTAAAGAAATTACGATGCGATAATGGCAAAGAATATTTAAATAAAGAAATTTATGATTTTGTAAAGTCTAAAGGAATTGAATTATTGCCATGCCCGCCTTATGTGCATGAGTTAAATGGCGTAGCGGAAAGATATAACAGATCTGCAATGGATATGGCCAGATGTTTTATGAGAGAAGCAAAAATTCATAGGCGATATTGGCCCGAAATCATGAAAACAATTGCGTATTTAAAAAATCGTACAATTGCAAAAACAGCTCAAAATAAAACGCCATACGAAATATTTTTCGGAAAAAACCAAATGTCGATCATTTAAAAATTTACGGAAGTCGAGTCTTTGTAAGAATACCAGAAGCGTTGCGAACAAGCAAATGGGACGATAAAGCTAAATTAGGCGTATTAGTTGGTTATAATGAAAATAGCTACAGAGTTTTAATTAATAATAAAATAATAAATGCCAGACATGTTCAAGTTGTTGAAGAAAATATACAAATTATTTGTTTAGATAAAAATGATGTTGAAAAAGCTAAAGATTTTGAGAATAACGAATTAATAAATAAAGAAAATGATAGACTGGAAAGCGTATCTGAAATTGATGAATGTAAGACAAATTCGAATAAAACTAATCTATTATCATCTACGCATACCTTCGGGAAAAGTAGAGATAATGCTCAGAACGATATTGAAAGAGAAAATGAAAATGATAAAATTTTAACTGTCAAAAGAAAATCAGATAGAAAGAAAAGTCCGGTAAATAGATATGGCAAGCCAGTATCACATTTTATTTATATAAATTATATTGATGCAAATGTACCGAATACATTTGAGGAGGCGATAAATTCGAAAGATTATAAACAATGGCAAATTGCGATGGATTCTGAGATAAATAGTCTTAAGAAAAATAATACTTGGAAAATTGTTGAAAAACCAAAAGACAAAAAAATAATTATCCGCGCGAAAGTGGTACCACTTACTTTTATTTCCTCCTTCGATTCACGATTGCGAAATAATGGAGTAATCCCTCTCTCTCGCTATCCTTTTTCTGTTGGATTGGAAAATGTCGGTGGGAGTATCCCTCGACCACCGATCAATCCGTTTCGTGCGTACGTTTCACAAACTGCACACAAAAATATGCACCGGAAAAACACTCCCCGAATATCACGATCAAGTCTATATATCGCGTCTTTACACGTGTTGTCACGATCTCTCTAAACTCGGTAGTCCTGCGCGCGCGACTCTCTCCCGAATTCTGCCTATCATTGCGTGGGTATCAGCCGTTCGCGCCGTTGGCTATGCCTATATCTATATATAGCGCTCGTGCCTACCTACCTAATTCGTATAATGGTGAGTGAATATCACTTACCATTACAGTAAATAATTCAGGTAAAGATCAAATATATATATAAGTATTTGTTGATGATCTTTTAATCTGTTGCAAAGACTAACATAAAATAAGTCAAGTCAAAACTAGTCTATTGAAAAGATTTTCAATGAAAGATTTAGGAAAAATTAAAAGTTATATTGGTATTAATATAGATTATAGCGAAAATAGAAATAAAATGACCTTCAGCCAAACAAATTATATTGAATCTTTAGCTGTAAAATATAATGTAGAAAAAGCAAAATTATATGATACTCCAATGGAGTCAAATCTAAAACTAGAACAAGCGATTGTGATTGATAAAAATATAAAATACAGAAATTTAATTGGTGAATTATTATATATAAGTACAGGCACAATGCCAGATATATCATAGAGCGTAAATTACTTAAGTCGATACTCAATGAGAATTTTAAAGTATTTGTATAAAACTAAAGACTTAAAATTAACTTATTGCGACAATGTTAATACAGAAATACTAGATTGTATGGTAGATTCTGATTATGTAGGTGATAGTGTAAATAGAATATCTACAACAGGTTTTGTAATTAGATTATTTGGTAACTTAATTTTTTGGAAAACACATAAACAAACATCGGTAACATAATGTTCAACTTTCGCAGAATACACTGCTATGTCAGAAGCAATAATAGAAGTACTGTTTCTTAGAAATTTGTTAAGTGAATCATTTGATGTAAAATTCGACAAACCAATTAACATGTACGAGGGTAACTCTGGAGCAATTGCGATTGCTAAATTGGGAAATTTTACAAAAAACTTGAAGCACATTGAAGTGCAATATCATTTCATAAATGAAAATTATGAAAACGGAATTATCAACATTGTAAAAATAGATTCAAATTCAAACTTAGCAGATATGCTGACTAAAAGTCTAGATAAAACCAAGTTTTTGAAAAACAGACAAGCGTTAAGATTGTTATAAATTGCGAAAAGTAGATAATGTTTGTATGATATCACGATCATAAAATTTAGGAGGCGTGTTGTAATATATAAATATTTATGATCGTTGTATTACTCCGAAATGGTACATGTCGCGCCATCTATAGGTTTACAACGATTTTATGCAGTCATACGAGCTCACGCGAGAGCAAGCGTACCGCGCATGTCTCGCGTCTATACTCTAAGCGCCTATTATGTACAATACTCTTTAAGACTCTACGCCAAGACTTCGATGTAGTCAGACGTGCCGACAGGCTTTTGCCACTCTATTATTATTTTATATTATATTATTACTAAGAACTCACAGTGTATTTTTTTTACTTCACCACTCCAACATATATATATATGGGTGGTTCTCTGTGAGATCGAAGATGAAAAAAATAAATATTGCTATAACTGTGGGAATATGTTTTAGAGGTATCCAGTAGTTCTCCTGAATTTTTTCAGTTTTTTTCTGGGCCATTATTTTAAGTTACAGAGGGTCAAAGTTGACATTTTAGCACTTTTTTGCATTACATGCCCATTTTCATGAATTTTTAGCTCCCAGGGGATGCATTTTTCACTAAAAACATAAGTATGACTTTTTTTGTAAAATTTTCCGAACTTTTCATTAAAAATACTTATAAAGACATAAATGTATGCTGTCACACTCTTGTAAGCCATTTAAACCTTAAATAGTGAAAATCAGCAATTCTGCTCCGGACTCTGGTAACCTAATACTGTCTAAAAGATGTCTTTTTATAGTCAGAAACTGCCTAAAAATTTCCAGAGTGGGTCTAAATCATTAAGATCACTTATGGTCAAAATATCCGGGAAAAGTGCCCGAAATATTAATAGAAATGTATATTTGTTGCCTTATAACGATGAATCTAGTAGCATGATCATTGCAAAAAAATTTATGCACTTACCTTGGAATGGTAGAAAAGTATCTCTACTTATTTCAGTATCCATCTAATCCCCTGTAAGCCGCTAAAAATACAAATATTATTATACAAATGTAAAAAATTAATTTTTAAACACTTATAATGCTGGATTTTTAGTTTTACATCCCTTACCAGAATTATAATACTTATCTGAAGGATTACTATACAAGTATCAACATTATTATTATTATTATTCAGCAATACATTGTTTAGATTTCACAAACTTGTCACTGTCACGTTATCATATTATTCATTTTAATTAAATATCCGATTTATTTATATATCTTTTGTATTAAATACGTATATTCAGATATTGTAATAATGATGTTTATATATTTATAGTAATCCTTCAGATTAGTATTATAATTCTTGTAAGGGATGTAAAACTAAAAATTCAGCATTATAAATGTTAAAAAATTAATTTTTTACATTTGTATAATAATATTTGTATTTTTAGCAGCTTACAGGGGATTATATGGATACTGAAACAAGTGGAGATACTTTTCTACCATTCCAAGGTAAGTGCATAAATTTTTTTGCAATGATCATGCTACTAGATTCATCGTTATAAGGCAACAAATATACATTTCTATTAATATTTCGGGCACTTTTCCCGGATATTTTGACCATAAGTGATCTTAATGATTTAGACCCACTCTGGAAATTTTTAGGCAGTTTCTGACTATAAAAAGACATCTTTTAGACAGTATTAGGTTACCAGAGTCCGGAGCAGAATTGCTGATTTTCACTATTTAAGGTTTAAATGGCTTACAAGAGTGAGACAGCATACATTTATGTCTTTAAAAGTATTTTTAATGAAAAGTTCGGAAAATTTTACAAAAAAAGTCATACTAATGTTTTTAGTGAAAAATGCATCCCCTGGGAGCTAAAAATTCATGAAAATGGGCATATAATGCAAAAAAGTGCTAAAATGTCAACTTTGACTCTCTGTAACTTAAAATAATGGCCCAGAAAAAATCTGAAAAAATTCAGGAGAACTACTGGATACCTCTAAAACATATTCCCACAGTTATAGCAATATTTATTTTTTTCATCTTCGATGTCACAGAGAACCACCCATATATATATATTGTGGCATGAGACTTTTAAGTGCTGAATAAAAAATGAAGCGGGCGTCGGGTCTTGAACCCGAGCCCCTTTGGATCCGATGGCGTTCACGCTAACCACTGCGCTACGCCCGCACTGGTCGTAGCGCTTCTTATTGCTCTTATATGCTACCGATACCGCGCCGGCTCGCGGTGTCGGTAATGCTGGCATCTTATGACAAGTGGATTAAATCCACCTTGTCACATTATATATATATATATATATATATATATATATATATATATATATATATATATATATATATATATATATATGGGTGGTTCTCTGTGACATCGAAGATGAAAAAAATAAATATTGCTATAACTGTGGGAATATGTTTTAGAGGTATCTAGTAGTTCTCCTGAATTTTTTCAGATTTTTTCGGGACCATTATTTTAAGTTACAGAGAGTCAAAGTTGACATTTTAGCACTTTTTTGCATTATATGCCCATTTCCATTTTAGATCCGAGGGGATGCATTTTTCACTAAAAACATAAATATGTCTTTTTTTGTAAAATTTTCTGAACTTTTCATTGAAAATACTTTTAAAGACATAAATCTATGCTGTCACACTCTTGTAAGCCATTTAAACTTTAAATAGTGAATATCAGCAATTCTGCTCCGGATTCTGGTAACCTAATACTGTCTAAAAGATGTCTTTTTATAGTCAGAAACTGCCTAAAAATTTCCAGAGTGGGTCTAAATCATTAAGATCACTTATGGTCAAAATATCCGGGAAAAGTGCCCGAAATATTAATAGAAACGTATATTTGTTGCCTTATAACGATGAATCTAGCAGCATGATCATTGCAAAAAAATTTGTGCACTAACCTTGGAGTGGTAGAAAAGTATCCTCACTTGTTTCAGTATCCATCTAATCCCCTGTAAGCTGCTAAAAATACAAATATTATTATACAAATGTAAAAAATTAATTTTTAAACATTTATAATGCTGAATTTTTAGTTTTATATCCCTTACAAGAATTATAATACTAATCTGAAGGATTACTATAAAAGTATCAACATTATTATTATTATTATTTAGCAATACATTGTTTAGATTTCACAGATTAGTATTATAATTCTTGTAAGGGATGTAAAACTAAAAATTCAGCATTATAAATGTTTTAAAATTAATTTTTTACATTTGTATAATAATATATGTATTTTAGCAGCTTACAGGGTATTAGATGGATACTGAAACAAGTGAAGATACTTTTCTACCACTCCAAGGTAAGTGCACAAATTTTTTTGCAATGATCATGCTACTAGATTCATCGTTATAAGACAACAAATATACGTTTCTATTAATATTTCGGGCACTTTTCCCGGATATTTTGACCATAAGTGATCTTAATGATTTAGACCCACTCTGGAAATTTTTAGGCAGTTTCTGACTATAAAAAGACATCTTTTAGACAGTATTAGGTTACCAGAGTCCGGAGCAGAATTGCTGATTTTCACTATTTAAGGTTTAAATGGCTTACAAGAGTGTGACAGCATACATTTATGTCTTTAAAAGTATTTTCAATGAAAAGTTCAGAAAATTTTACAAAAAAAGTCATATTTATGTTTTTAGTGAAAAATGCATCCCCTGGGAGCTAAAAATTCATGAAAATGGGCATATAATGCAAAAAAGTGCTAAAATGTCAACTTTGACTCTCTGTAACTTACAATAATGGCCCAGAAAAAATCTGAAAAAATTCAGGAGAACTACTGGATGCCTCTAAAACATATTCCCACAGTTATAGCAATATTTATTTTTTTCATCTTCGATGTCACAGAGAACCACCCATATATATATATATATATATATATATATATATATATATATATATATATAAACATAATTATTTCCCTTCCTAACCTTTGGTGAACGTCGGTGACGAGAATGGCTCGGACCCATATTTTAAGCTTAATGTTTACCTACTCCTAACCTCAAATATCCCATATAAACCAGATATCTTTCTATATTCCTTACGTCTATTATACTTATCCTAACCTATCCTGCTTTCATTAATATTGTTTTTCTTATTATTATCTTATTTACAGGAGGCCCAGGAACCATTTACGTCCTCCAGCGAACCCCCAGGATCACCAGCGAGGACTACCCAAGGAGTCCCCAGAGTACGAGTGCTCATCGTTGGACCACTATTGGACCCCAGGATTTCAGTACGTAACAAGGTAAGAGTATCATACATATGTTCATTTATTATTACACTTATTTATATTTCTTATAATAATTTATATTTTTAATTTGTCATTTATCTTTTATTAATATATATATTTTTATTTTAGGTGTGTCCCGCTCTATAAATCTACCCTCTGATAAAATAAATATATCTGGGCTAGTGAGGCTCGCCTCACAAAATTTTATATCAAAATCTTGTATTGAGAGGGTTCACCTTTTCAATCTCGGATTGCCAAAATGACAATTTTGCAAGAAGCTAAGAGCTTCGTGATCTCTTCGGACAATTATATATTTTGCCCCTCTTAGAAATGTTTCCAATTTATGTAACGACCATACAATTGCTAACATCTGCTTTTCTGTGGTCAAATAGTGCAGTTCGCTATTTTTTAGTATTCTGCTAATAAATGTAATCACCTTTTCTTCGTTATCTACAATTTGAGACAATACTCCCAAAATTGCAGTGTTACTTGCGTCTGTAGAGAAAATAAATTATTTCTTTGGGTCGGCAAATGTTAAAATTACATTTTCGTCAAATAATCTTTTGATTCGATTAAATGCCTCATCATGCCTCGTTACGTATGGAGAAGGTGATAGGAGAGGACCGAATAAAAAATTGTTCGGACGCCGGGACTCAAACCGAGGATCCGCGAGTTTTCAGTCACGAGACCTAACCACTAGGCCACCGTCCGCGATTTCTTGTTGTACTTGCATTCGTCTTGATACTTCGCGTTTCGGTCATCCTACACCGTTCTCACACACATGCCGATCCGAGCGTCGATTTTACGTACGTAACAAACAGAATCCCCACCAGAGGTGCCAAAATGATTTTGTTACGTATGACCCCTCACAAAATGAGGAACGTAACGATGGTTTACCGTGGAACGGATATGGGTGCGGAAATATCGTTTGCTGCCGTTTGACAGGCAAGCGCTATTGAGTAAACTGGGGGTATACCTTGATACTAATTATTTATTGTCCCAAACTGGAGAGATCCGAGGTTCGTGTTGTGTGTTCGCCGCGTCGGTCGTAGGCTCTCGAGTCTAATGGTTCCGGAACTGAAGCAATTCCAAGTTGGTCAAGACGTGAACGATCGTTCCGGAGGTTGTATCGGCTCTTGCGTCCGATCACTTCGACGGCTTATCGATTTCTCCTTCCGTGCTCGCGTAAATTGCGGGTACCCTTTCCCTAATTCATTCTTTTGTCGATGTATTAATTGCAAGCTTGCGGGAATCGCTTGGCAACAGTCGCGAATCGTGAGGTGGCTCGCGCTGTTGCTGAGCGAGTTTTGCTGGCGGGATCGATGCGGGTGTCGTAGACCGGTTGGGTTCGGGCGCGGTCGTTGGCACCGATTTTGGAACGCGTGGATGTACATCGATTCGAGTTAGGCCCGAATCGTACGTAACACTCTATATCCCATTCATATCTCGTATCCTTTTTTAACAATTTTAATAAAGGACTTAAAGGGCTGTGAATTTTAATAAATGACGTAAAGTGCTGTGTAAATTTTGGATAAAAATTTAGAAATCTAGAAAACCTCGTAGCTTCTTGACATTTCGAGGTGCTTTGGAGTTTTTAATTGTTTTTATTTTCTCCGGATCAGATTTTATAGCTTTCGAAGTAATAGTATTACCTAGAAACTTAATTTCCTGTTGAACAAAATTTGACTCATTAAAGTTCATACGTAGATTACAAATGCTTCATGTGTGAATCGAAATCTTTCGATACAGCGATCAGATCGTCAATAGAACTTGATAGAATATTTTCTAAATCCATTATGCCCGTATCTAGGCCTCGCAAAGTGTACCACAATAAATTCATACACTTTATTATCGTAAATAAATGTAGTGTATTTTTTACTTTCTTCGCTAAGCGCAATTGGCCAGGAACTGTTGGATAAATCGAAATTCGACATCCAATTATTTCCTCTGCATCGCGTAAATACATCTTCGACTCTTGGGGGTGATTCGAAAACTTTCAAAAATTTTTCATTTAGTTTACGAGCATCTAAACTGATTCTAATCGATCCATCCTTCTTAGGTACGATCACATAAGGGTTTATGTAATTGCTCATCGATCTACGAATTAAACCAAATTCAAGCATTCGCTTTACTTCAATTTTAACCTTTTCGCGATAAGCGAATGGTATAGGGTATGATTTAGCGAAATATCCTATATTATCCTTTAATATTAATTTATATTGAAAATTCAATAATAATTCGGGCGTTTATGGATGATTGGGTTATATTTAATAATTAGATTTATTAAATTGTTTCTCTGCTCACTATTTATAGTGCAGCAGGAGTTAATTCGATCTACTATTTCATCATTTGAAATTTCGGAAGAATAATCTAAGTTGTTTGACTAAAGTAAATTTATCAAATTGCAATTCATCAGAAATACAAGTTATTTCACTCCCCATATCTACTAATGCTTTTACATTAATTCCCTCTATCTTAATATCGATTTCAGGGCAATTAATTTTATAATTATTTAATTCTTCATTTTCAACATGTTGCGGCTCTATGTCGAAAAGTAAATCCGCTCTTGGATTATCAAAAATAGTGTTTATCTCAACAATATGAGATAAATCACTCGAAAATGTAGGTTTAGAAATTCTTCGTTATTTACTGATTTGTCGTTTCTTTCGTTGTTTACAACATTCCACTCGCAAGGGAAATACATGACCTCCGGGAAACGGATCTTATCCTATCTTTGGTATATCTTTTGTAATGTAGAAATATAAAGGAAACCAAGTTATTATTTGCCAATGGCCACATTGACGAAAGTTATTCGACATCTAATAATAGTTTCAATGAAAATTATTTCCAACTTAATCGCTTAAAAGAAGCTAAAATTGCTTTATTTGGGGTAAAGTTACGAAGAAAATAAGAAATTGAAGAATTTTGAGCTAAAAGAAACAATAAACTTTTCATAATAAATTTTTGCTAAAATATCTTCAACTTTTTATTTTTATCATAACTTTGCTCCAAATGGAGTAATTTTATCTTCATTTTTAAATTATATTTACTTGAACGCCGCTTTCTTTTGGTTTTAGGTTGATTGTTTATCTTTATTTGTTTCAAAGTTATAAGCGATTATGTTGGAAGTAATTTTCATTGAAATTATTATTAGATCTCGAATAACTTTTGCGAATGTGGCCATTGGCAAGCAATAACGTGGCTTTCTTCATATTTCTACATTACAAAAGACGATATACCAAAGTTGTAATAAGATCCATTTCTCGGAGGTTATGTACTCCCCTTGTCAGTTGTATCTTTTATATTTATTTCTTTATTCGCTTCAAGAGTTTCCGATAGAGAACATGCAACTACTTGGAGTTTCCCTGCTCGGAAGTGAATAATTTTCGAGAGAGATGCTTAACACATCAATTTCCTCGATTCTCGACCTATTCTTCAAACTTACTTTTTTGTTTGCTTAGGTTTTCTATTAACCTTTCCTGTTTTATTGTTGTCTTGAATTGCGTTAACCTGAAGTGCGTTTCATCTTGGTTGTCTATTGTGATAATAATTTTGATAAATTCCGCCATTACGAAAAGAATCCTGAGTTTTGGCTCTTTGATATGACTCACCGAAAGTTTTTGCATTCTTCACGTATTGTTTATGATTCTCAATACGCTTTGTTTTATCCTTAACTCTATCGAAATCGGACAATATTTTTATCAGTGTTTCCTTGTTTGTTTTTTGTTGACCAAGAATAGTGTGTTTTATTTGCCGGTCAAAATTCTCGCTCACTTTTTCAATAAGCTTTGACTCAGACAAATCATATTTTAATTCTTTGGCAGGCATATACGTGCCAAATTCAATTTTTCTTCGGTTAAGTCGCTGCGTTCCAGCTGGCCAAAATCTTTCATATAATTTAGTTTTGAAATCCTCAAAATATTCTATCTCGTCCTCTTGTAAATGCAACCACTCATTAACTGAGTCTTGCAAAGATTGAGATAGTATATACATTAAGTCCTCGTGATTTGCATCTGTTGCATACACGTACTTCTCAAGTTCGTTCAAAAATCTCATTAAGCGTTCATCAGCTGATCCATGAAATTTCAGTATATTTTAACGCATTTTAAACGCATTTACGTCTGATTGCGTAGTATTTAAAGCAGACTTATTGAAAGTTGTCTATTACTTTTTCAACTCCTTCATATCGTTTTCGACCTTATAAATTCTGTTGAGATAGAATTCACTGTTCTCTTTAAGACTATCTTTAATAGTATTCTTAATAGCAACAATATCCACGTGATCTTTAATTTAAAAACCAATCTCGTTAAGATCATAGGTTACTTGTTCAAATTGACGTTTGAATCGATCATTTGTGTCTTTTAATAAGCACACTTAATTTGATAATTTGTCAATTTTATTTAAACAGAAATTTAAAGCATCCAGTAATTTCTTATATTTGTCTTTATATTATTGTTTTAAATACATCACTTTCTTTTCATTTTCTTGTTTTATCAATTCTAAATCTGTTTCATGTTTTTTCATTACTTGATCAAACTTAGAATCATTTCTTATAATCAATAGTTCTTGTAATTTATTGGTTACTGTTTGTTTCCACTCACTTAGAGACACATTTACTTTCTCCACATCCTGAGATTTCAACATTTCGTTAGATCCAAACACACTCGCTAAACAATCTTGCAAGTCGTCATCCATTTTGAACGATTTCAAATGAATATATTTTGTTGAATTATAAAGAGTACAAAATATTAGTGATTTATAAGTGTATTTAAACGTTATACGAAAAACGAATAATATATTTAAACGTCTGAAACAATGAGTTTAAAGGGAGATAATTCCACGAACATTTACTATTGTTTACGTTACGGGACGTAGTAAATACATTTATTTATTACTCCTTTTTAAACACATAGCATCCGTTTTGCTCTGTCCCTACTAGCACACAACGTTGTTTTGAGAACGTTACAACGTTGCTATAAAAGTTGTTGAAACGTTGTAGCAACGTTGCTACAACGTGGGAAATGTCCGCTAAGATTTATGTAAGTTGCCGCGATAGGTGGAAATAACGTTGTGACAACGTTTGAGCAACGTTGAAAATGCCTTTGAAAAATGTATTTCATATAAAAATTTAAAAAATGTCCTGGGCAAGCGAAAAAATACATTTTGAAATGCACAAAATTTTAATTAATAAGAAAAAAAAAAAAAAAATTTCCAACCCGCGGAAATTGAACCTCGGATTTTCAGCTCTGAAGGCCTGCTCTTTACCAACTGAGCTATTTTGTTGTTCCTGCTCGAGTAGAAATTCTAGCCAGCCCGCCTGCATCAGAAAACAGGGCCTGAAAAGGCCGCCTGTTAAGGGCCGGGATACAAATGTAATGGAATTTAAGTCAGGGCCTAATTTTGTTAGTTCGGATGTGAGGTTAGTAATAGCATCTACAAATTATGTAGTATTGTATATAAATTTTCAGGTTAGAATTTTATCAAGAGTTTTTTATAAATATAAAATGAGTAAAAAAATTGATTATGCTCAGAAGCTTAATTTACTAAGAGTTCGAAGGTATCGATTGAAAAGGAATATACAATATATAAATAGTGAAAATTTAAAAAAACACTTTAATAATATAAAAGTTTATGCAGTATTATATTGCTTTAAATATGTGAAAAGATTTAATTTTGTATTGTATAAAAAAAGTGCAAAGTTATTAATACTATATTATATTAAGATTGTTGTAATTATTTGGAAATTATATTAAACCATATATTTTAATTATATTATCTATAATATTTATGTTTAATAAATATTAATGTATTAAAATGCATTTTATTTTATTTACAAAACCTATACGCACACACACGCACGCACACACACACACGCATGTACGCACGCCTAATTAACCTTATATTTATAACTTTATATTAGTATATTTTGTGGTTTTTAAGATTACAAAGCTGTTACACATGTAAGGTAATGTTTAATTAACCTTTAGAGGACGGGATGGCCCCTATACGGGCCATGCTCGTGATCGACCCTTTACATGTGTTAATTTTGAGATGTGAGACATCACAAAAACTTGATTTCTATAGAAAAGTGAGAGAAAACAGTAAAACCAAATCCCCGTCCTCTGAAGGTTAAAAGTGATCCGTTGTTTTTAGACATTAATTTTATTGAAAAAAGAAGCTTTTTTGAACCAGAAAATTCCCGTCCTCTAAAGGTTAACAATTGAAAACAAATGTAAAATAACAAATACATTCAGATTAAGTTTTTACTACTAATTAAGTGCCTTAAGGGGATGTAATACCCGACGAAAAATTGTTGTGCAGGTCCGCGCGTTCTGTTTTATCGATACCCTATATAAAATTAACCTAACAGAAAATATCTGTGGCGCCCTCTGTATTATATACTAATACATATTTAGTTGCATTCCCACAGATAGCGCTAATAAGCGAAAATGTAAAACAAGGTACAGAACACAGCGCTGGTAAAAATTAATTACATTATTAATTGTAAAAAAATATATAACATTTACTGTAAAAGTAAATGTATAGTTTACTGCAAAACTTATAAGTACATAATATTATTGAATGTGTAACCATTCTATTGATTATAATTACGGTACCATAATATCTTATCTTTCTGTAAATTTTTTAATTTTAGTTTAAAGTAATTAGACAGCAATATTATCAAATGGCAAATTATATTTGCAAACTATATTCCGATTATACATGTGTGATATAAATACACTGTTATAAATACAAAAAATTAAATTATTAGCAAATATGTATTAACTCTGCACTTTGCGTACACTTTGTTTGTACTATATTACTGTTTTTGTACTTTATTGTAACATATACTGTACGTACATTTTATATCGTAACGTGTACTGTACATACACTTTATGGTAACTTGAATTATCCATACACTTTATGGTAGCATAAAGTGTATGTACACTTTCTGAAACGTGTACTATACGTACACACTTTATGCAACGTGTACTGTACGTACACACTTTATGAAACGTGTACTGTACGTACACACTTTATATGGTACCGTGTACTGTACGTACACACTTTATATGGTACCGTGTACTGTACGTACACACTTTATATGGTATCGTGTACTGTACGTACACACTCTATGGTAACGTGTACTGTACGTACACTTTATGATAACGTGTACTAGACGTACACTTTATTGTTACGTGTACTGCACGTACACTTCATCGTAACGAAATGTCAGTTGGTATTGTATTTTTCAATTTACACTTTCATTTGCATTGAAATTCAATTGTAAATTTTTATTTATAATAGATTATAACTAAAGTTCAATTTTCGTTGCCATCGTTTTAACCCATATATACTTTGTATAGTTTAAAATGGAGTTTCAATTGTTCAAATCTTCAGCTAGTTCCTAACAAGCTCAGTCGAGATATGACAATTCATGCAAAATTGTTTACTATATACATTTTGTAACGGTCACGCTGTGGATTAGAGCGTGGTGACAAAGGCGAAATAAACGATCGATAACAATAGTAATAATTTATTATAATAATAGATAAAGGGATTTAGGCGCCAGCCGCATATAAGCGCGGTGAATTTAGAATACGAATGCTCGGCTGCGTACGAGCTGCGGCAGTTAGTTGCGCGGGAAAAGGTTGCGAAGGGGGAGATATGGGAAGCACACTTACAAAAGACGTAATGCAGCTCACCTGCTGCGAAGGCGTGCACCAATCTTGTCGGTATGGAAATCGTCGCCTGGGTTGCCGCTCAAAATGCTGTTTTCCTCACACACACGCGCAAGCTAATGTTGTCAATGTGTCGCGATGGAGTACCGAAGAGCTCTCTCGAGTTTCGGCTCGTTCGCTGCTTCGCTAGTCGAGCGCGACGCGCGCGCGCAGCTTCTCGCATCGAGTCATCCGTCGGCCGCCGTCGTCTGCGTGCATCATACACTGAGTGCTCTCGGCTGTGCGACGTATACGACGTATATACGACGAGGACAGCTTTCCGTGGTGGCTGCTGCTTGATGCGAGGTGAACGCTGTTTCTGGTGAGGCTGTGCTCGAGGTAACAATTATACATCGTTCTGTATTATCTTGCTTATCGGCTAATTAGTTCTTCTTTGTTATAGGTTTAAGGGACGGCCGATATCGGATCTTCGCTCTCTATCGCTCTCATGGCGCTCGATCAGCTGTTACGTGTCGGGCCAGCTGCTGCAGAGTATCGGGATTGTACAATTGATGCAAGGATTACATGCTGCTTCTAAAGGTAATAACTAACTTTTGAGGGAGTGTTTAATGTATTATAATATCTAGTATACGAGGGTTATGGTAATGCTATGATTACCATAACCCCACCTCCCAATCCTTTCCTTACATGTAACTGCCAGTACGTTTATACAGCTACATGCTTCCTTGTGTCCTTTTAATTAACACAATTAAAAAAAAAGACGTCTAATTAACTAATTATTATAGCTGTTGGGAAATATTCTATGCTGTTGTTCAGTGCTGCTGGGAGTTCCATATTGGTGTTCGTTGTTGCTGAAGATATGCTGCTAGATAATTCTACTGATTACTGGTACGTCTCCTGGAAGCATTACAATGTTATGAGATGCCTCTCCTGATCATTGATGTACCTTCCTAGATAGATAGATAGATAGATAGATAACTTTATTAGGTTTTAGGGGTAGAAACCCCGTAAACACAAAAATATATACATCGTTGAAAGTATAAAAATAAATTAACAGAATGAAAAATTATAACAAATAAAAATAACAAATGGTGAAATAACTATAAAAAGCAAAAAGTGTATAAATATATAAATAAAAATAAAAACGCAAGTAAATCGAAATAAGGAATACAAATAAGAAAAAAGTGATAATAAAAATAAAAATAAAAGTAAAAACAAAAATAAAACAAAAATAAAACGCAAACGAGTTGATGGTACAATGCTATATACAATAGGATGAGCGACAACAGAATGAGCGCAAAAGTAAAAATAAAAATAAAAAGTAAAAATAAAAATGAGTAAGAGAAATACAAAAATAAAAGAATAAATTATGATAAAAATAATACTGATAATGAATAAAGTATCACAAAAATTTGGAAATTAAAAATATCACAGCGCAATTTATCACATTAATCATTAACAGCATTATCCTCATTCTGTATCGATAGGTCGCTTACATTACTAGTATCACGTATAACACTTATATCTAAATCACAAAGGTCGCTTAAGTGGGGACGGATGAGATTTTCTCGAGTCGCTCTTTCCTCCCAAGCTAAGGAGTCGAGACGAAGAAAATGGGCGAAGACAGTTTGTTTGAATGTGACGATGAGGGATGGATCGAATGACGTGATAGAGAGTGAGTTTAATTGCTTGGTGGCCGTAATGACAAATGATTTGTGAAGCGATTCGGTGCGAGTGGGAAAGTAGGTCAGCGGTTTAGGAGGATGACGAGATAAGATGCGTAAATTAGATGAGCTGCTGAGTTTGATGAAGTGATCTGCTAGGTAGTGGGGAGAATTATGTGATAAAATGATAAATGATAAAGAGGTAATGAAGAATAATCGTCTCGACTCAACAGATAGCCAGCCCAACTTCAACCTATAGGGCGTCACATGATCAAATCTACGCAAGTTTCCCCAAACAAATCTGACGCAGGCATTTAGGAGCCTCTGGAGCTTTAAGTTTCTGGTCTGGTCCAAGTCGTTATAGACCGCACAAGCGTAGTCGAAGTGAGGTAATATTAAGGCTTCAACAAGAAATTTTCGGGTGCTTCTGGAGAAAGCACGTTTATGAAAACGTAGCGAACGTAAGATTCCGTGCACCCTCTGAGAAATTGTCCAAACGTGCTTGGACCAGTCCAGAGTTGGCAGTAGCCAGACGCCAAGTGATTTTACTTGATTTTCGTAATGGAGCGATTTATTCAAAAGCATAACTCGCGGGGCAGTGTTTAGATCTATACGCGAGACATATGCCTTACTGCCCAGGATCATTACTTTAGTTTTGTTAATGTTTAAATCTAAACCATTGAGGGAAGCCCAGGACGCAACCGCATTTGCGTCATGTGTGATTCGCTGGACCCCCAATTCGAGTTCGTCCGGAGGAAAGGAGTAGTAAACCTGGGCATCATCCGCATAAATCATATGATTACTGTATTGAAGAACATCCGGGAGATCATTAATAAAAACTGAAAAAAGTAATGGACCCAGAACACTGCCCTGCGGTACGCCTGAATTGACCCCGAGCCAGTCAGAGCAGACGCCTAACTCATCCACTACCGCTTGCGAGCGACCGACCAAGTAGTGAAAAAACCATCTAAGAACCGTGTTTGAGCAACCCATATCACGTAGCTTGATCAACAAAGGGCCGTACGGTACCGAATCAAACGCTTTGGAGAAATCGAACAGGACCAAAATCGTGATCATACGTGAGTCAATGGCCCTTCTGATGTCGTCGAGAACACCCAAAAGGGCGGTCTGTGTGCTGTGGCCTCTGCGAAACCCTGCCTGTCTATCAATCAGTTTGAGATTTGATTCCAAATAATCAGATAACTGCGAGTGTACCAACCTTTCAAGCAATTTAGAGACCTCACAGAGCTTCGCCATAGGCCTGATATTTGAGCAAGATTCAATCCTATTCGACTTCGCCAATGGAAAGAGTAGAGCTTTCTTCCAGCAGTCAGAAAAGTACCCGAGAGATAACATGTCGTTGAATAAATAAGTAAGCTGCGGGGTCAATTGTGGCTCAAGTAATTTTAGCATCGCAACGGATAGCCCGTCCGTCCCCACTGCCCTTGACTTAGCATTAAAAAGAGCACGCCGAACTCCCGAGGAAGAGACTACATTAAATTCAAAGGAAGGCGAACTGAGGGGATCGGAAACAGAGGAGCAAAGAGTGTTTAAAAAGGAAGGCGAAAGCGGAGGAATCCGATTGGAGATTGAGACGAAATGATTATTAAGTTGCTGGGTGGTGAATGTGTCTAACGGGGATATGTTGGTTTTGGCGCATAGACCAAGATTTTTTAGTTCCCTCCATTTGGCTTTCGGGTTTGCAGCATTTTTTAATTTGTTTGTAAGAAATTTATATTTATTACTATCGAGAAGGTTTGAAACTCTGTTTCTTAATGTTTTAAATTTCTCGTAGTCCTCAAAACGGTTAGATAGTTTAAAATTCTTAAAAGCCAAATTCCTAAATTTAATAAGCTTTTTAACCTCCGTTGTCACCCAGGGCTTAGATTTATTGCTAACAGTTGTGAGTTTAGCTGGAGCAATAGAATCAAAAGCGGAGAGAGCTGAAACCATAAGATGTGAAACGGAAGCACGAAGGTGGGAGGTAGAATCGCCGTGAGAGAGATCATGAGATGAGAGTAATAAGATAGATGAAGATGTGCTGAGTGAATGAGAGTTATGTGAAGTGAGTAATAAATTAGGTGAAGACATGCTGGATGAATGAGAGTGAGAAGTGGATAATAAGTTAGATGATGACATGTTAAGAGATGACGAGTGGCAAGTGGGGATAAGTGGATAAGATGTATGAGAGAGAGGTGGATTATTGATGAGAGAACAAGACAGCGAAGACAAATTTTCAGATTCGGGTTCAAATACAAATTCGAATTCAAGTGCGAAATCGAACTGAGATTCCGGTCAGGCGACTCTACAGGAATTGGAATATGAGGTTCTGGTGAAAAATGAGATATGAGGTCTATATTAGAGTTATAAATAGTATTAAACGTGTTAGCTAGTACTTGGAGATTGATCCTTTCCAAATCACGTGACCAGTACCTTTTTAGCTTAGGCGGGTCTTTGTTAATAAGTAGTTGTAGTGCTATGAAGTCATGGCCCGCAGCGAAAGGAGTTGTTGACTTATAGTAACTAAAGTAAGGTGAAGGATCACTAATAAGGAAGAGATCAAGCCATGTGTGCGAAGAGCCTAAAGATGTGATCGCATGGTGAGTTAGTTAAGAGATAACGAGCGATAAGTTGAGGGCTGTTATGTTAGCTCTCATCATGTCAGCCGCAGCACTTGAAGACTTCATATCAATATTGAAGTCTCCAGTAATAACAGCAAGACTGTGGGAAGGAAGGAAATCAGATAGTAAATTAAAGAAATTGATGGGGTAAGATGCTGTTGGCCTTCTGTAGACAACACTGAGAAGGAGCGAAGACGATTTACCAATGATATGTAGAATGAAGAACTCGGGAGAGTTCGAGAACAGTTTGTCAGATTGAGCCAACAAGTTAACTTTGTACTCGTCCCTGACGTACGCAGCAACTCCCCCTCCTTCCTTACCCACTCGGTCATGTCTGTATAGAGTGTGCCCAGGCAATTTTACTATATCAGAGGAATCCGATAGAGAGTTACGATGTGAGACCAGGTTCATCATATACCAGCCATCATGTTGCTGTGCTGCTTGTGTGCTAGTGGGGTTAGTGTTGGGTTCATGGGATGGCTGGGACGCGTTTAGGTATGTTTTAATGTAGGTAAAACATGTGCTTAGTATTGTAAGGGTAGGTAGAGTAGTTTAGGTTGAAACTCGGTCGCTTAGCACAATGACAGGTACAAAGTACCTTGTCACAATTTATATATGATTACGCATTTTTATAAATATAAATCATTATTAAATGTTTTAAAATCTATGAAAAATTAAGGTTTTTTAATAAACCGATTATTAATTTTATATACCCAGATAAATAGCTGTAGGTCATCGCTGTCCGTTTACCGAGTGTAGGAAGTGCGTGTGCTCGTCAAGTTGAGCTGTGCACACATCTTCTAGAGAGAACCGTCATGTTTGTGTCTAACAAGCTCGGAGCAAAACCACTTATTTACAATTTTAATTATTTCTTTATGCACACTCAATGATCTTAGTCATTTTTTTAAACTTCATGTAATTTGCAGAAAAAAGGACTTTCATGTATTTCTATTGAATTAGTCAATTTTGAGTTATAAAAGGTTAACAGTTAAGAAAAATAATGTACAAATTACCATGTGTGGTAATTAAAAAATTAGACCACTATATCCAAAACATGTAGGCAAAGGCATTCTCAAATGTTACAGAAAACCAAAAATATTTTGTCTCGATATAGATTTGACAAAGAATTGCCTATACATATATAAATAATGGTTTTATGAATATTTCGTGCAAGGAAATCTTAACATTCTCAGATTTTTATACATAGTTTATACATGTATGTATATAGTTTAAGCATATTACCTAATTTAATTAGGTTTTAGATTTTAGATTTTGCTTTCTACATTTTGTAGAATAATAAACACTTTTAGATACGTATTTTGAATTGTTAATTATATATTCATATTTATTTTAATTATGTTTCTTGTTCATCTTTAACCAATAATTGTCGAAAATTATTGTATTACGTTATTTTATATTCTTGTTAAATAAAAGTTACAATTTAAATTTCATAAGTATAATAATTAATTTATACATTCCACTGTACTGTATTAATTGGTATTGTAGATGGTTCAACGCAATGTATTTAAATACATTTAAAGTAGGAAGCCTAAGTGCCTTATGAGATACGTAATGTTGGCGTCTTGTACATATGCGAGCAAACAATAGACTCCGCTCAGAAGTACGTATACAGATTGGCACATGGGATACACTCTCCTAGTCTCAGTTAGTGAACGATTACTTTGAATCCAGACCTTACCAAATCATACTGCATATTTACATATATGTGTAAATGTTGAATTTAAATACGCGTTTATTCGAAAACATGACTATTTAGACACAATTATTGTATTCTTTTATCGCTGAAATGGCCAAAATTTTAACGTCAAATTTAAGCTCGTATCTTGAATTATAAACCATAGGGAAGAATATTGGAATACATAATCTTGTTATATTTATACGGGTTATCATTCAAGGCACGAGCTAAATACTGACGATAAAGGGAAATATAAGCCAAGATTAATATTATATTATTATAACAAGGTACGTAATACCTGTCAAAATAATAAGCGAGCGAGTCCCAACACAAACTAAAAAAAAAAACATAAGTATGACTTTTTTTGTAAAATTTTCCGAACTTTTCATTAAAAATACTTTTAAAGACATAAATGTATGCTGTCACACTCTTGTAAGCCATTTAAACCTTAAATAGTGAAAATCAGCAATTCTGCTTCGGACTCTGGTAACCTAATACTGTCTCAAAGATGTCTTTTTATAGTCAGAAACTACCTAAAAATTTCCAGAGTGGGTCTAAATCATTAAGATCACTTATGGTCAAAATATCCGGGAAAAGTGCCCGAAATATTAATAGAAATGTAAATTTGTTGCCTTATAACAATGAATCTATTGGCATGATCATTGCAAAAAAATTTGTGCACTTACCTTGGAGTGGTAGAAAAGTATCTTCACTTGTATCAGTATCCATCTAATCCCCTGTAAGCTGCTAAAAATACAAATATTATTATAAAATTATAAAAAATTAATTTTTAAACATTTATAATGCTGAATTTTTAGTTTTACATCCCTTACAAGAATTATAATACTAATCTGAAGGATTACTATAAAAGTATCAACATTATTATTATTATTATTCAGCAATACATTGTTTAGATTTCACAAACTTGTCACTGTCACGTTATCATATTATTCATTATAATTATATATCCGATTTATTTATATATCTTTTGTATTAAATACGTATATTCAGTTATTGTAATAATGATGTTTATATATTTATAGTAATCCTTCAGATTAGTATTATAATTCTTGTAAGGGATGTAAAACTAAAAATTCAGCATTATAAATGTTTAAAAATTAATTTTTTACATTTGTATAATAATATTTGTATTTTTGGCAGCTTACAGGGGATTACATGGATACTGAAACAAGTGGAGATACTTTTCTACCACTCCAAGGTAAGTGCATAAATTTTTTTGCAATTATTATGCTACTAGATTCATCGTTATAAGGCAACAACTATACATTTCTATTAATATTTCGGGCACTTTTCCCGGATATTTTGACCATAAGTGATCTTAATGATTTAGACCCAGTCTGGAAATTTTTATGCAGTTTCTGACTATAAAAAGACATCTTTTAGACAGTATTAGGTTACCAGAGTCCGGAGCAGAATTGCTGATTTTCACTATTTAAGGTTTAAATGGCTTACAAGAGTGTGACAGCATACATTTATGTCTTTAAAAGTATTTTCAATGAAAAGTTCAGAAAATTTTACAAAAAAAGACATATTTATGTTTTTAGTGAAAAATGCATCCCCTGGGATCTAAAATGAAAATGGGCATATAATGCAAAAAAGTGCTAAAATGTCAACTTTGACTCTCTGTAACTTAAAATAATGGCCCAGAAACAATCTGAAAAAATTCAGGAGAACTACTGGATACCTCTAAAACATATTCCCACAGTTATAGCAATATTTATTTTTTTCATCTTCGATGTCACAGAGAACCACCCATATATATATATATATATATGAGGTATTCCACGTGAAGTGGTCCGATCAAAATTTTAAAATGCACCAAATTTTGGGTACACATTGCAAATGTTTTTTAGAAAACAGAAAAAAATTTCAAAAGTTATTCTAACCTCAAAAAGTGAACTTTTTCCAGTTTTTTTCAACACCAGCTGGGTTCATCGCTATTTAACCCAAAATCTATCAACTTTTACTATACAATATTATATGTAACATTCGTTGCTAATTATGTGTAGAATTTATCCTTCTGGGTTAGAATTTCTAATCTCAAGGTCAATGTTACATAAACTACATGCCAATATTCAACTTAAAAAAAGTGTAAGTTCGCCACAATTGATTTTTTTATCCAAAAGTCTAAAAGAAAGCTTGGAGCCATACCTTTCAAATGGTCTGTAGAATTTTTATGGCTTCCAATTCTGTAAAAAGTTATGATAATTTAAAGAAACACAAAATTTTTTTAAAAATTTAAATGGGAATTACCATGTTAATTTTTGGGAATTTTTTCTCTTTTTTTTAATTATCATAACTTTTTACAGAATTGAAGGCCATAAAAATGCTACAGACCATTTGAAAGGTATTGCTCCAAGCTTTCTTTTAGACTTTTGGATGAAAAAATCAAAGGTGGCGCACTTGCACTTTTTTTAAGTTGAATATTGACATGTAGTTTATGTAACATTGACCTTGAGATTAGAAATTCTAACCCAGAAGAATAAATTCCAGACACAATTAGCAACGAATGTTACATATAATGTTTTATAGTAAAAGTTGATAAATTTTGAATTAAATAGTGGTAAACCTAGCTGGTGTTGAAAAAAACTTTGAAAAATCCACTTTTTGAGGTTAGAATAACTTTTGAGCAAATAGATTCCAGTGCCTAAAAATTTTTTCCTGTATTCTGAAAAACATTTGTAATGTGTACCCAAAGTTTGGTGCATTCTAAAATTTTGATCGGCCCACTTCGTCTGGAATATCCCTTATATATATATGACGCTTAGAGCCTACGAAGCTAGTTGATCAGACGTGACGTGAAAAACGACTAGCCATGTAGGTCCTCAAGAAGTGTATTAGCGCAGTCTGGATGTATTATTTCTTTATTTCAACTTATAACAATGTGGCTGTCAATGCACAGGTGCGATTTAACACAGGGGCCATTTAGAACCTTCGATACATTTAAAAGGAATTGCTTTAAGCATTTTTTAGACTTTTTGATAAAAACAGTTTTTTCACTTTGAATATTGATATGTAGTTTATGTAACATTCAACTTAAGATTACAAATTCTAACTCAGAAGGGTAATTTCTAGCCATAATTAGCAACGAAAGTGGCATATATAATGTTATATAGTGAAACATAATAGATTTTGAGTTAAATAACGGTTATATTGTTTATTTATAATTATTTACAGTAGAAGGGGAAATTCACAAAAAATTCCTCATTTTAGATATAAAATTTTAATACGATGTGGACATATGCAATTTTGTTTATTTTTTACATTTTTAAAATCGTCGAATGCATCGAAAATAAGAAAGAGCTCTAATATTCTATCTTAGATGTAATGAAACTCTACCTTAGAGTTTATTTTACTCTATTAACTATAATAAAATATATAGATTTATTAGTAAAGGTTTATGACGCCCAAGACAGAGAGGGAAGATGCGTATTATCTATATGCAAAAGACAGGCTTAGATTATGGAGCCCGAACTCCAAAAACCGCCCACCCCCTATATATATATATTCTAAAAAATACGAATGGAAAGATAACCTCTCTTAAAATGTACCCGTCGATTTTCGCGATCAAAGTAACGCGGTTTGACGCGACGAGCGCACACACACTTGCACGGAAAGAAAGCTGGAAAACCTGAGGCGAAACTCACCTACACACCAGGAGAATCGTCTCCAAGATAAATCTCAATCTCTTACGCGAGCGGATATTAACTATACGTTTGTGGTTCGCAAAATCTCTATACGGCTCGTATCGTACACCGCTCGGGAAGCTCTGCTTTCACGGCAGCTCGTTTCGTCTCAGAGCGAGTCCTGCGCGAAGACGCTGCCCACTCGTCGCTACTCTCGACTTTGCGGCCGTGCGAGAGCTATGCTGGGCCTCTCGAACGCGCGCGCATGTTCGCGTATACAGCAGCTACGCGCGGTTGGTAATTCGCATCGACCGTTCTGAACTAGATCTCCGTGTTGATATTCATGGACCGACATGAATAGTGGTGCTGGAGTTCGGGTGTTCAGTGGGACATATTCAGGATGCTGGAGGTTGGTGCTGCAGAAGGTTTCGGTGTCAGGTAACAATTCAATCGTTCCTTAAGTGTAATTCGTTAGGCTACTTCGGCCGTGTGTTTGAGACTTCTAGGTGCAGTTTCAACGGTGACCTGTGTGCCTGCGGGACTTTCTCTGGTTGGCTGAGATGCGGGTTCAATACTAGTGCTTACGGAGAAGACTTTCCCTCCAGGATATCGTGGGTAAGTGCGGCGGTTTCCGCAGCAGTAGTATTATTGTTGGAGGTGTTCCTAACCTCTAACCTAGTGTAAACACTAGGGTTAAATATCACCTGTGCCTCCTTACATTCCCAGGGAGAACTGCATGTTGTCGCAGCTTCTCTGTCCTTCTTCTTATCTCTTAAATTAGGTCATTCACTAATTATCTTTTACACGTACTCGGTACTAGGCTGGAGCGAGGACCTGGATGTTAGAGCGAGGCCACTCCATGTGTAACCTGAAAGCGCTATCGGACCTCACAGCCTCTACTGCTAGCCTACGGCTTCTTAGCATGGTACTGGATCCAAGGAACAAGGGGGATCAATTCCAAGGAATAGGAGTGGTGCTGGAGGTTTACTCGAAGGCATAGTGTGTGCGTGTGCCTCCTCTCTCCGAGCATCTTGTGGCTTGCTCGACTAGTGCCACTTATTATAACGTAGAATAATATTTCACAGTGACATGTGATGTAAGCACATCGTCACAACTCCCCCTTCCCAAACCGAAGTTAAACTGGTTTTACTTCGATTTCTAAAACGCGCGGGAGGTTTCGATGCATGCTTACGAACGGTTTTCTATCTTAACCTAAGACAGCCGGTGCTATCTATAGCGGGGTAAGTGTAATTGTTTGTGTTGTTTGTGTCACAACGGAATGATGCTTGAAAGGTTATTTTAATATTATTAGTTTCTGACTGTATACTTGTAACGATAAATGGGATGATTTTGACTTAATTACTAAATAAATAGAATATGAGATTTAGTCGAGTAAGTTTCCGTCGGTCGCTGTGTAATTCTTGATTACCCAATTGTTGAAACTTGAAGTGGATACTACGAGAGTAAATCTGTGTATTAGTCTTTCACGCTGAGTTTGTATTGTCTTTTACCTATCTGGTAACTATCTTTTCGGCACGTTACGCGTGTGACTGGCTTACATTACAAATTTTTGATACTCTTATATCTTCGATCGGTTTCATTATTCGCGACATACATAACCCATACTAACATGAAACATTCATAATGTATACAAATTAAAAAGAAAAGTAATTGTTAAATATCATTCTTACATACCTGGTGAGTTAGTTCTCCGGAAATGGTTTTGGTTTCTGTTGTGCAACGTTATAAATTTATTGTATTAAATTGCATAATTGTAATTAAAATCAATAAGTTAATCATACTATTCGACCTTGCATTCCTCATTTCTTGTTTTTCCTTTACTATTTATAAGAACGTTTGTCAAGTTTTTTATACATTTTATGTGATTAAGTTAGAGGAAGGTACACCATTAAAGTGATGTAATATTTGCATACTTATTATTCAATAGATAACTAACTGAACTTTTATTATTCCAGGGATAATGTGAACGTGGGTTAAAATTAATAAAGAAATGTTACCTGGTGTATCTACTATATATGAATTTATTATTTTACATTCTAGGAGAAAAAAAAAGATTATAACAATAAAAGAATGAGAAAGAGAAGAAACAAAAAATTTTATTTTGGGTGGACGTTCAGTCCTTGTTTCCACTCTTTGTGGCAGTGTGGTTACGTCTCTATAGTTTCATTCGGTTTCCCACAACCTCGGCAAAACTTCATCCGAATTTCGGGGCACTTCTGCCAACTGTGTTGGCGGCTCCCACATTTCCAGCAACCTTCTCGTCTATGGCCACTATACGCCGTTGGTCTGGGTGGGAGACTGCTGGTAACGTGGAGGTTTTAATTCCTCAGTATAGCTCCTGTATACCAAGCTGGACTTGCTGGGTTGTGGTGCGTGTGGTGTGTGGTGCTTGAGGGAATGGGTAGCATGGTAGGGGATTTTATTCGGAGGGACATAAGGGGGGCTATAGGGGGTTGTACAGGGGTTATAGGGTCGGTGGTCAATGTGGGTGTAGTGGGTGTGAGTGTGATTGGTGCTGGAGGACTTATGATTGGAGGGAAGCAGGGTACGGGGATTGGTACGAAGCGGGTGATAACAATTGGGGATTGGGGTGACAAGGGATTTTGGGAGGTTTGCGTGATTGGGTTGGGGAGTCGTGGTATCGGGCCAAAGGTTCCTTGGAAGATTGATAGGGCGTAGGGTGTGGGATTAAGTGGGGACGGGATTGATGATGGTGCTGGAGGAGACGTATTGTCCGTGCTGGATGCGCCCACAGGCCGCAAGGTCTCCTGCGGTGCCAACGGTTTTCCGTGGCCTGCCCATACGTTTGGGTTCTTTTCCACTTCCGATTTCCTTGTCGGTCCTCGTCCTCTTCCCAATGGTCGAGGAGGGTCTTCCTTTTTTACGAATACTCGGTTCTTCAGGAAGGTGCACTCTCCTTAACTCTCTCCCACGTTTGCCCGGTACGGCACGTACCCTCTGTATCGGTATGTCGGGACTTGTTCCGATTTGTTGAGTTCTGTTGGAGGGGTTAGTTTTGGATGTTGTGGTACTGGAAGGGTTGTTGCTTGTGATGGTGCTGGAGGGGGTGTTGGCATCGGTGCGATGTTCTGGGGTAGGGGAAATAGAGGAGCTTCTCCCATCACTGGGCGTCTGATGGTCGTCGCTCTTCCTCTTCCTCCCTTTCCTCTCTGGAAGCTGTTTGCTCGTTGCATTTTCTGAAATAGAATTAAAATTTTTGGAAACGACTCTACGGGGTGCTATGTATCGTTTAAGATCCTCAATTGATATTTCGGTACGTTTCCCGGTATTGTCGTCTTGTACTACGTACACTGTTGGTGAACGGATTTCAAGCACAGTAGTCGGGCCTACATATTTCGGTGCATGTTTGGCTGCAAAATTTCCTTCTGCATATGATAGTACATGATTTTTCCGTAATACCTTATCCCCGATTTGATAAGTAATGTCTCTTCTATTTCTATTATAATATTTTGCTTGACGAGCTGATGCCTTTTCTATATGGTTTTTAACTAGATCGTGAAGAGCTGGTAGTCTTTTCATACGATCTGACCATTTCTCTGAGTCATTAGGAAGGAGAGGAGTAGGTTTCTCTAGGTGTTTCCAGATTAGGACTGAAGGTTCAGGATTTCTACCAAAATTCATAAACGCGGGCGTCATTTTAACCCGTTTCGTACCAAAGTGGCATAAATTTTACGTTTTGTTTAGACCTTAAAATAATATTGAAACATCTCTTCGATTTCAACGAAACGTGGTATTTCTAAGTTTCTGGATGTGCTCTTTCAAATCTGACGTTAGTTTTTACATAAGAAGTCGCCATTTTGAAATACAGTCTAATTTTCACAAAAAAATGCAAAATTTGGCTAATTTTTGTACCTTTGAGAGGCTGTAACTCTCGAAAAAAATTTTTCATGATTAGCAAAGTAGTATTTCCAGTGGCATACATGTCTATATTAAAAAACCCCACCGTTTGTTTTTACAAATCCAATATGGCGGATCCAAGATGGCGCTACTGTTTTTAAAAAATCCCATTTTTTCGCATAAAGAGAATCTATATTTAAATAAAACTCTTCTAGGACTTCAAAAGCATGCATTTCATTACATGCAGGTATATATTCAAAGAACGCGTTGCTTTTCTCCCGTAAATTTCTAATGGGAGACTAAAAATGGCACCGTTTCAGAAAAATATTCAATTTTTTCACTATTGTTCTCAACATTTCTCTTATTTTGTGAAACTAAGATCATGCGAATCTCGAGCAATAGTGATTAGGGACTTTGAAGATGTGATGAACAATGGGATTTAGGTCTAATTTGCCGTTTTTTTCAAATTTTAAAGAATTTTCTAACTTTTATAACACTAAGTACTAAGTGTTACGTCATAAGACGTATACTTTTAATTTTGTAATTTTTAATCGACAACAAGTCGTAACTAACAACTGCAGCTTAAAGAATGCGAACGTAGAGTTTCGTAAATGACCTGGATATTAGCAATGAATCGAAGAGTCAAAATGCAAACTCAGCGATTTGTTAAATGAGATCATGGTAATATTCGACTAAAATTTGTAAATTAATTTTATAATTTATAAACATTCTTTTACAATAAATTGAAGATGTTGACCTACAATTAGGCAGTTCGAATCACGCATCGGCTCGTCTCTCAAGTGTTTAAGACTGAGAGTACTAATTATAAAGAAATCAAGAATATTGTAAAAGTGCAAAATTAATAAATTATATAATATATTTAAATCAATTATAAACAAAGTGTTAATTATTCATTTACTTAAAATACAAGGAAGCAAAGATCTTCAAGAGAAGAAATACTGAGTAAGTACTCAATTTATATAAAAATAATTGATTAATACTAGTGTGGAAAGAGCTCTCCTTCTTTCCTGCCACTAGATAATACGTTTATGTTCTGTAAAACATACTCTTAGTTTTCCTAAACATTCCCTAGGTTCGAGTCCTGGCTAAGCGACAGGCGTCATTGTTTAGATTAAGCTTTTAGTATTCAGGACATAACAAATGGTTCCGGTACAAACACACTATTATTAAACAAATTCTTTTTTTTTTTGGAAGAAGGGTTCCAATAATTTAAAAACCGTAACAAATGATTTCGGTATAAATAACTTTATTAAAAATATAAATAATTCTATTAACAATAGAAGTATAAATAACTCTATTAAAAATATATAATAACTTATTTTTGTTTATACATTTCATTGTATTGAAACATATCAGTAATTTTGACTAAGATTAGCTTGGGAATAAATAAAAAAAAAAAATTTTTTTTCATTCGAGTTAAGGAAAGAATACATAAGTCAAAATATTTATTCAAATGTTACAATAATTTGATTATTATTTAAATTGACTTTCATGGTTCTTTTTAATTGTGGTGGAGTGTCAATTTTGTTGTTACACCATTGACATTGAGGTACAAAATTTTCATAATCCCAGTCTTCAATATGACAATCGATCTGGTACACAGGATCGGAAGTTAAATTCACATTTTTTACTAATTGAGAAATAGTTGATTGATTTATGGAAGTCGACTAAAAAAAGAGAAGATAAACATTGATAAAGAGAATAGAAAAAATTGAAATAATTTTAACTTACTGAATTCATTGTAGTATTTATTTCTTCTAGATGTGGTGTTTTTTATATCAAAGTTGTGATTAATATTCTTGCAGAAGCATATACGACTTATATAATAAATTTATACGACCTAAGCATTTTTTTTTAACCTGGATTGGTTTTAAGTCAAGCTTTGTAAGAAAGTAATTAAGTATAAAATTTTTTTTTATAGAAGTATGAATAAATAATTTTGGAAAAAGATAAATAACTTACACAGATTTTTCTTTTTTAAATAAATTAATTTAATTTAACAGGATATATATTATTTTAAGTTGAGTCAGGTTCAATTCCCAAAATTGGACTTGGCATCTTACATCATTAAAGCATAAAAAATCATAATTTTTGTTTATAAATATTATTATTAATAAAACTACTATTTGTAAAATTTGTAAGAAATTTATAATGCATAAAATCAAATGTCAAATACAGAAAATAATAAACCATTAACCAGAGGGTTAGTTAAAGAAAATCCTATTTTAAAAGAACAAATATTAAATCCTTTTCAAAAGAGTTCAAAATTAATACGTTCTCCTCCTTCAAAAACTGTTAGTTTTAATTTACCAACAGAACAAAATAACGTTGAATCTTCATCAGAAATTAACCATCCTAAACCATCAACTTCTTTAGAATTAGAACAAAATTCTAGTATTTACAAAGATTCAGCTATTGCATTAGATGATACAATTTGGGATATAACAAATTCGACTGGATTTAACGATTATACAGATATTGAAGGTTTATTAAACCAAGAAGTCTTTTATTGAATAATTCTGAAGAAGTAGAAGTAACTAATTTAATAGATATTGAAACACCAAATCAAGTAGAGAATAGTTCACTTAATCTGGGAAATTTTGATTTTAAAAACATAAATATGACTCAAGAGAATGCACTCAAATTATCTTTAAAGGATGTTGCGAATTTAGTGCCTGAATTTGATGGGCATAATCCAACACCAACAGAATATATAGAAAAATTAAAACAGGCTAAAAGTATTATTGCAGATATTGATGAAGAAAATTTAATTAAGGTATTAAAAATTAAGTTAAAAGGAGAAGCATATAAAGCTTTGGGTAATTCTAATATTAAAAGTATTGAAGATTTAGTTTCTATTATAAGAAAATTATATCCTTCAAAAAATAATTTATATGAACTATATGGCAAACTATCTCAAATTATACAAGGTAAAAATGAGTCTGTGGTTAGTTACACTAATAGAATTACAGATTTGGTAAAACAAATGAAAGAAATTAAAAAGCACAATCGGGAGAAACGAATACTAGTATTAAAAATTTTAATGATACTGTTGATAAAGATGCTTTAAAATATTTTAAAGACGGTTTAAAATTTGAAATAAATATCCGAGTTGGGGAACATAATGATTTATCATCAATATCTATAAAAGCTATAGAAATAGAAAATTTAATTTTGAAACAAGACAGCTTAAGAGATAGTAATTGTTTATCTGCAAATAATAGTTTTTTTAAATCAGAAACGGAAAAAATTTTAACTTGTCAAATTTGCCATGGTATTCAACATGAAGCATTATTTTGTCCTTTAGCAGGCTGTGTCTATTGCAAAGGAACAGATCATTTTTCAAATAATTGTAGAGTTGTCACAAATAAAATAAATTTAACTTGTAAACATTGCAGTCAACCTAATCATTCAATAAGTGCTTGTAAATATAATAAAGATCAATATAATTATTGTCAATATTGTCAAGAAATTTCGCATACAGTAAATCAATGTCCTTTTATTTCAGAATATATAATTTGTTGGAAATGTGGTCTTTCCGGACATAATCCTAATGTTTGTTCAGGTCAAAAGAAAATTATAGTAGAAAATTGTGGTTTTTGTGGAAAAATAAATCATTCTTTAGAAAATTGTCCAGAAATGACTTGCCTCAAATGTAATGGTAAGGGACATATAAGTAAAAATTGTAAAAATGAAAAAATTAGCTTTTGTTCAATTTGTAATGAAGGACATTTATCAACTGAATGTGAACAGATAAAACTAATGGTTGCACAATTTAAATCTTCGCAAAATTATAATCAACAAGTAAATTCGAGAAATATGAATAGTAATTTTCAAAATAAAATTTTTAATAATAACACAAATAAAATAAATAGAAATATGTCTCAAGGAAAGGTTTGTGATTATTGCAAGTTTAAAGGTCATGTAATCGATGAATGTTGGAAATTACAAGCATTAAAAAATTATAAACAAACTAAAAAACAATGTTCATTTTGTAAAAATTTTGATCATTTGATTGATAATTGTAGTATGCTGAAACTTTTGGAAAGTAGTGTAGATGAATTATGTTCAAATTGCAAAGCAATCGGGCATACAGCTGAAAATTGCGTAAAATATCGAGACAGTCAGCAAAAATTTTCGGGAAACGAGAACACTCTTCCAGGTTCGAGTGCATAGGGAGAGATAATAAAGACAAGACACTCGGTGACCTACAATATCAAATGTCAACAAAACATGAGTTTATTGACCAACCGTTTCATAATATGAGTAATCCGCGCGTTAACGAACTACGAGGACGAGCGGGATGCTACGAGTCCCGATCGTCATTCGTAGCCGGATAGTCTCACCGAGCACACCAAGTATTTTTCCATAGATCAGTTAGTAGTTTTTCTTATAGAAATATAGATAGACGTAGTAGTTCTGAGAGTGATAGTAGTCGAGCCGTTATTTTTGGAAGAAGATCGTTTTATTGTTGCGGTAAGTGGGCTGCACGGCCACCCGTTAATTTACTAGTAAATCGAGCATATCGCCGGGGATTTCTTGCGCGTCGCGTAAAGACCTCCTGCGTCCTTTCTATATAATAAATTATCGGTGACCGGAAGATCGGGCTAGTTCGCGGGAATTTATTAATAAAAATCTTTTCTTTTTATTGTTGTTCAAAAATTGTAACGGTGATCACCCGTAGTGATCGGAAATTTAAATAAATAAATAAATCGAAATAATTATCGATTTGATCTAACTAAAATTATTGAGTCCTCTAATTTAACGACCTTTACCTCGACAATTTACCGCCACGTGTTTCTGAAGGAAATAGGATTCGTCGTTGGTTTCGCCACCTCCGTATTGGCGTTGGAGCCACGTCCTGAGGAGTCGTACCGGGAAGTTAATTGTATTGGTAAGACCTGGCGCCCAGTGTAATAATAAATACGGTCTTACCGGATTTAAAGGTAACATATATATATATTAAATAAAGTGGAACCGAGTAGCGTGGTTTACGGGCCACGAAAGTGAGGACCACGTTACAATTTCTACAAGGTATG